>CALNXI010001098.1:62709-77694 GCA_942486025.1 Porites evermanni | reverse complement strand
AGTTGTTGGTTCAAGCTTAAGTGAAGAATCCTCACCGGAGACTGATTTTACACCAGAACCCCGCGCAGAAACATCAAAATATGGGCGAAAGCGGAAACGGGTCGAGAGAGACAATTATGTTAGTTGGGAGAAGATAGTTTTTTGATATATAAATTTTTCGATAACTGCAAATAATTTAGATTAATCCTGACTGGTAGCTTTGCTTGTATATACAAAATAGAAGCGACATGGAGTAATTTTTTCCTTGCCAAAAAAACTGTGACCCTCCCCAGGTTGAGAATAAAACAGGTTTGACCCTCCCCAATTTGTAAAAAATTTACTGATGATTACAAAGTTCTTCGGGATGGGCAACGGAATAGGCCATTTGTACTAAGAGGTCATGTGACATCGTTTTTATGAAAATGAAAGTTATATGATTTTGCCTTCAAAAAAAATGATTAGTGGGTCATATCCTAAAGAAAATAAAAGTGATTTGGTTTTCAAACCTGCACCATTGTCTTAAAATGAGTAAGTTCGTAGCTGGTCACGTGACCAAAATGTGATTTTGAAAATTACGAATTACTTCTTTCTGAACACAAATTTTGCATTTAAACTTCAAGGAAAATGTTGAAAAAATGATGTGGTAACGTTTGCAGCACATCTGAGCGTAACTATCAAAAGTTTAACAAGATGTTAGCAAAAAGTAGCTTTGGCCACCATGTTGGAGGGCAAGAGCATGCCCTCCAACATGGTGGCCAATACAAATCTTACTACTTTGTTGAAAAATCAAAGTGCCATAAAATATCTTCCTTAAATGCGTTTCCTCTCAAATCTCGGACGTAAGATAATTTTATGAGCTCTGTCAATTTTTGGCACCAGCGAGGTTCCAACTCATTGTTTAAAGGCCGCATTGGTCACGTGACCTCTAAGTGCAAGTGGCTTATTAAAGGTAGTTCTAACCTTATTGGCTTACTTGGGCTCCATTGCTTCATCCTTTTTTTAAATTTTATATGTATATTTTGTTTGTATGGCAAATTGATAATAAAACAATAATAAAACGATATAAGCCCATCCGTTTACCAGTCCTCCGGTAAAACCCCTTACCCAGATGTATAAGTCCGGGGAATATCAGCGGCTGTGTGGGGTTCGTTGGCTGATTTTTTTTTAAAAAAATGCAGTACCATTTACCGGCCAGTTTGACGAGTCAAGTTGTTCAAAAAACCTATTTAGCAAACCCTCTACGCACAACCGGAAGCCACTATGTCTGGTTTAGTTTTCACTGGCAAATTAAATGATCAAAATTAATGTGACCCCAGTGGCCTGAGGAATGGTCAACCAAACGCAACTGAGCTATTCTACCAACAAAACTCGATACATCCCAGCTTTTCTCTGTCATGGATTCACTACAATCCCCAGTTTCCCGAAAAACCACTTTTCCGTCAACAATAAGCTCAGCACGAATCTCGTTTACGTAACAACTTCCTCCAACAAGGAACCGAAGAGAATTGCCATTAATACCAAAACAGGGTGACGTCATCGTGCCTTGGGGAACATCGCTTTGGTTTGCACCAGCCTGATGGGAGGGACTGGGCCGATTCTCGAAGCCGCCAATCCACCAATTCCCTTTGTGATTGGCAGGTCCTTTGCCCCTCTGTAATGAATTATCGCCGTATGTTGGCTGATTGTTGAATGCATTGCCAGTCAATGTCCAACCTGACAATCCGTTTTCGAAATCAAACAGAGTGCCACAGTGTGCTGAAAATAAGTAAAACGATTACATCTTGAGGTTCGGGTTAAGGCATCTTTACATGGTGGCAGGGAACCCCGGGTAGGTAAGGTAACCCGCTTAGTTAGGGTTATACCCGCCTGTCCATAAAATCCGTCTCTCATTTTAATGTGATCAAGTTTACATGATAGGTTGTCTGCCAGACCGGTTAACCCTCCCAGCCGGGGTCAAATTTTGCCATGTAAATATTTTAAGGTCGGGTAACCCGCCCAGCCGGGTTTGAGGAACGAGGAGAGACGGCTGTATTTGTAGACTTTGTATTTGTATTTGTATCCAAAGTCAAGTCTCTCTTTGTACAAGTATGTTTTAAAATGTGTAACCTAGCACTGACGTTAACCAAGTATTTTACTTAAAGCCCTGTGCAAACGGACGCAACTTTGTTGGCCAACAACTCCCAACACTGTTGGATGTTACATGTTCCGTCCGTTTGCACAACTGCCTACTGCATGTTGTTGTGTGTTGTTGAAAGTTGTTGCGCAAAATTTGAAACTTGTCAAACTTTTGAGTCAACAACTGCCAACATTTCCTCCGTTCCGTGATCGCCGAAGCGTAGCGCAACAATGTTTGATCCGTTGCACAGCTCTCCCAACATTGTTGGGGCCACGTACGTGCATTACATACGCTCTCCAAAGTCTTATGGGTTTTATCCTTTACACGATGCATTGTAGCTCCCAACATTGCTGGGAGTTGTTGCATCCGTTTATACACCACTACCAGCACGGACGCAACAGCTCCCAACAATGTTGGGAGTTGTTGCGTTCGTTTGCACGTAGCTTTAGTAATACCAAAACTCGAAATTCCCAACTGTTGAGACAAGTCAGGCATTCCTTGAATTATGACAAGGGCACCCAACGAGAACATAGTTCAAAACCACTTAAACATAGCATTGTTAAACGTGTTTTAGTATTTAAACGGTGAATATGGGCATATTTTTATCCCCTTTAAATTTTTCATCTGTTCGGATTTCCTAGCTGAAAGTCTAGTGATCCGAAAATTATAGGGATCAAAACTTACCTGTTCGAAAATTTCAGCCAGAAAAAAGGTTCCCGAAAATTCTAGGTGACCTTTTTAGGGTAAAAATCCGTTGAAAATGGGCAATTTTACCATTTTTTAGATGTTCGAAAATCCTAGGAGAGGCAGGCAAGCAAGTAATTTGACAACAAATGTTCCGAAAATTCTAGATCTCAAATCGTCTTCCGAACAGATATTTTTCCGAAAATTGTCATTGGGTGCCCCTGATTATGAAAACGTTTGTACAAAATATCCCATCTCCGGCAGCCCTTGGAGCAATCAGCCTGGAGTCCAAAGATTAATTAAGGTGTCAGTCAAGGTCAGGGAGAGCGTTAGAATTCATTAAAAATAAATATTCTCCTTACTACCTGTGCAAATCACTCCATCTCCAACAAAGCCGCCACAACAAGTGCAATTGAATGAGCTTACGGTGTTACTGCACAAGGCATTTAATGAACAGTTATGGGTTCCAGTGGTGCACTCGTCTATATCTAAAATAAGGCGTAGATATAACTCAAACCGTTATTAAAAACATGCATTAAAGAGGGACCGAAGTCAAGTCAGGTGAAGTGTTGGCCATTAGCCGCTTTAAAACCGAATGTCATTTCACCTTAGATTGTATTTATTGTTTCTGGGTTTGATCAAATCTTTAAAGCTCTTTGGTGCATTTTCGTTGTTAATGATATTGAAAACTATACAGACTATTTTTTCGAGGCGTTGATTCACAAGCTGTTCGACTCCCCCAGTCTTACAGCAATGTCACAAAACAGGTTGCACGTTTTAGTTGCCTGTTTTACCGTACCTTTATTCACGGTGGGTTCAGATTTCAAAGTGGGTAAGGGTCCTGGTTATCCAGACCCTAAGATAAAGTCCCCTAAAATTTACTTAGATAAGATGTTCTTCGGTAAAAATCAAGGACTTTCAAGGACCATAAACCGATTTCAACTACTTTCAAGGCCTTGAAATCAAACTGCTGAAATTCAAGGGTTTTTAAAAGACGTTATACCTGGTTTACAATAACAGGTCCTTAAAACTTACGAGAAAACAGAAAAGACTTTGCAACTGACCACCAACCTGTACAGTTATAACCATTTCCTCTGTACCCTGGTTTGCAACTACAGTTAAAGGAACCTTCGGTGTTGATGCAGGTGGCATTGTCGCTACAATTGTGAGAGCTGATTTGGCATTCGTCTACGTCTGAAATAAAATGTTAGGAGCGTTTTCAATAAGCGTACGAACTCTGAGAATAAATTAACCTGAACATCTTTGTAATTTTTTTGGAATTAAAAGTACTTAGAAACTAAAGAAAAAAATGACAGAAAAGAGTTTGCAACTGAACACCAACCTGAACAGTTGTAGCCATTTCCTCTGTACCCTGGTTTGCAACTACAGGTAAAGGAACCTTCGGTGTTAATGCAGGTGGCATTGTCGCTACAATTGTGAGAGCTGATCTGGCATTCGTCTACGTCTGAAATAAAATGTTATAAGAGATTTTCAAGACGAAAACGAACTCTGAAGTTATATTATGCCTGAACATTTTTAGTGTAATTTGTTTGCCATAAAAAGTCGTTAAAACTAAAGAAAAAGTAGGAAAGACTTTGCAAGCACGTACGTGAACAGTTGTAGCCATTTCCTCTGTACCCTGGTTTGCAAGTACAGTTAAAGGAACCTTCGGTGTTGATGCAGGTGGCATTGTCGCTACAATTGTGAGTGCTCATCTGGGATTCGTCTGCGTCTGAAATAAAATGTTTAAAGATGTTAACTAAATTCAATTCTACTTCAAACAAAAAGGTAGTAAACATAACAACAAATAAAATATTTTTATTATGTAGATACTGATGAAATACCAGGATTTTTCCTGTTACTAAAAAATCATATCTTCATCGCGCGCAGTGAAGTGCTATTTTTATTTTTCACGTGTGAGGATATTGGTGTCGCCATAGTTACTAACATAATTTTTCTTCTTCATTAGAATTTTGACTTTTTAGAACAGAAAATATAAGTATTATTGTCTTTATTTCTCCTTTATAACTTAATATCCGAGTTTCATAACATTTTTGTTACAGGCATTTTGCGATAGGTGACCACTGTAATTGCACTATTTTGCTGTTTCGAAAATGAATTTTTAAAAAAGTTGTGTTTTATGTAGGAATCTCATCAGTATCTATAAAATAAACAGAACATTACATTGCCGCTTGGGGATACGAATTTTATCTTCTCTCTCGTGCTGAAAGCACTGGAAGATAAAATTCATATACCCGCGCGGCCATGTGATATCCTCTATATACAAAAACGGCGAATACCAATACGAATTTGAGAATGGCCTAGATAAGCGAAAAATTGCAGGACGATTTTTTTCAAAATTTTACCTTGACATGTTTTGCCGTCACCTGTAAAGCCCTCTATACATGAACAAAGATAGGAGCCAAGAGTGTTCTTGCAGTTTGCGTTGACGTCACAAACAGGTGGCGTCTTCAAGCACTCATCATCATCTAATGGTACAAAACAGATTTTAGCATAGGAACTATGTGGGTTATTTCTAAGTCAAGGTCATGCAAAGTGTGGATTTTATTTGTACAGCTTCCTAATGTTGCGCATACAATACATGGCAATCTTATTCGATTTGCAACTTGGAACTTTGTTATCGTATTTTGGCACTCACACGTTCTCATTTTCCCTCAGTAAGACTAGGAAATAAACGGAAGAGAACAGACAGATTATCGTACCTTCTCGTCTCATATAGAACCTTAGCTCATCTGTCACAAAGTCTTCAGGTCTTTCTTCTTTGGTCTGGCTGTTAAGCTCGCACACTTTGCCCGGAATGTAAAAATTGTAACTCGCACACCTGGGCTCTCTTTCACAGTTGTTCTGGCACTCAACAATGGCCCTCACTGCAAACTCTTTGAAGGTGTGACCCTTGACAGCTTTACCAGGAAATGATCTCTCTGAAATTTTACATTGCCCTCCGCCAGCCGCACTTCCGTACATCCCGGATATAAGACAAATTGTGAAGAGTGCCAGAGACATCTTAAAGTCATCGGTTTCTAAAACTTTGAAGAATTTTACACCTTATTTTTCTCAACATCAACTTCCTCTCAGGGTGAAGCGGCGCCGAAGTATTTAGAGTTCACATCCCGAGGGAGACGTCCGGGGAGCAGTCGACAAAGTTTTATAAGGGCAAACGGGAGGCTCCGCCCCGAATAACGCCATATCACGTGTCTAGGGGGAGGGCAAGAGTGTGAGGGTATTTCTCACCAGAGCTTCTCCGTTTGTAACGCCGTTCTGACGAACCACAATTATGGCGAAACAGCTGTCAACGGTTATTTGCTCACTCAAACAACCCATCGAACTGGGGTCTATATCCACTTATTTAGATCCAGTTTACACTGGTCCGGACAAATTTTTGAACGGATAAAAACTTGCACGAGTCCGCCTTTCGTTTACACGGTATCTGCAGAACCGTGCAAGGTTTTTAGAGGCAAACATTACTACAATCTGTAACAGAATTTGCATCCGGGTTCCGTGTAAAAGGCCTGTTGCTGTACAGGTAAACAATTCGTTTGTTCCTCCAAAAATTTGTCCGGGCCCGTGTAAACGCCCCTCATGACTATCTGAGGATTAACTTTGTGCAGAAACAACGTTTTAACATCTGTGGTAAAGTGATTTCAGCACTGAAAATCAACTCATTTTCTTTTTTCGGTAACTCTCTTTTGATGAACAGTGAATTAAAAAATTAGTCTCATATTCGGTAGACGCTGCGCTCCAGCAGGATGCTGAATTTGGCTATAACCAATTCTGTCATAGGAGGTTAATCCGAAGAAGTTAGCACTCCGCTTAGACGGTTGTATGTTTGAAAGGCTTTTTTATGATCAAAGTTGATTATTTAAATAGAGTAGTTGCCACTAATTTGATTGCAAATTTTAATAGGATTTGCCGAAACTATTTTCCTTTCATGTATATAAACCCGTGGAAGTGACAGGAGACTAACTCTGCTGGGAGTCGGACACTGTAGACTTTCCTGATGGAGAGACGCCGAGCGCGCGAGTTGTTATCGATAAAATATGTTAAGCAGTAGCATCCCTTTTTGCAGTCCTTTTTCGCTGGGATTAAACAAAGTTAGATCTTGTTTAAATTACTAGATCTAATATTTACGATTAACAGCAATAAAAAGCCCAGAGCTACTTACCTAGGATTTTTTCCCACAGATTAATTCGAGAAAAGTTTCTTGTGTTGACCAGTCAAGAAGAACCAAAGAAAATGACATTGCTTCCGTGACAACAGGAATGTATGATATACTAACAGCAGGTTGGTAATAGAACACCTGAATTTTGGCATTAAGTGCGTTTATTTATTCACTCAAAGTTATTTTGAAGATTTAACATTAGACGATATCAGACTTGCCAGATTTAGAAGATTTCTGATAGGAATCGTAAGCAATGTGCCCTGCAACGTGCGCGTTCATCAGTGCAATAGCTACTAAATGAATGAGCCCACCAACTTGACAGCCAGCATCCTCTGAAGTGCTACACATTGTTAAAAGTGACTTAGGTTTAGTCAGGGGCACCCAACGACGGTTTTCTCCTAAATACATCGGAAAACTTTTAAGGCTATCCAGAGTATTTTAAGATATCTAGAAATGCACTCTTTTCGACGCTATAAAATTTGTATGTACGTGTTTGGTCATCCTAGTGGAACTTTAGTCCTTTGGAAATGACAAGGGCTTGAGAATTTTTTCTCCGAAAATTTTGGGTGAAATTTGAGATACAACGAAAATTAGACATTCCCTGCTTAATTTTTAACGCCATCTTATTTTTGAATCGGAAAATTTTAGGTTCCCTTTTTCGTATAAAAATGGCCTTACTTGGGAAGACAAATGTTAAAATTAACTTGAGAAAATCGTAAGGGATTTATACGATATGCTTCGAAAATGGTACATGAATGGAACGGTCATGTGGAAATTTTTAGCCGTCGTCCGGTTATAGAAAATTGTAGGCAATATTTGCTTCTCCGAACAGATATTGTACCGGAAAAGAGTCGTTGGGTGTTCCCGCTTAGTTTACGCCGTAGGAAAATTCGCCTTCCAATCTAAAACTAGTCTACTACACAGCCGTTTTTAGAGTCGTCACTAAAAACCGCTGTGTCAGACTAATCTAAAACTAGACACATCAAAATATATAATATAAGCTAATATAACACTAGTCGATCGTTGACTAGCCTGCGAGCAAGCTCTCCCGGCGCTCTTGTGGCGGGGTGGGAAAAGAAAGGAGAGCTTGCAACTACACGGGTGATGAATGGGCAATTAAAATTTCTAAGAGCGGATGTCTGTAAATGTCGACCAGAGGTGGGAAAAATAAAATTTTTGAAAAATCCCCCCAAAATTATGTAGACTACCCTAGGTATTCTACTAATGAAGATATAAATTTTAGTTTCATTAGATAAGTATTTTGGCGATACGGCGAATGTCAAGTTCGGGCGATTGACGGCCTCCGCCAGACCACTTTTACCGGGCTACGAAAAGACAACGAATTCAAATTCGAATTCAACCGAATTCAAATATCACCCAACCCAAAAAGCTTCTTATCGTATTAAAAGGGTTTTAATAGACATATTGAGTGGTCATGTTCTTGAATTGACTGCAAATGGAATATTTTATGAATTTTTAAATATTTACACAGTTTTAAGGCTTACGCGAGCAAAATATTGTCAAATTTCAAAGGCCTAAAATCACATCCGATACCTGATTTAAAACAGAAAAGGACATTCCACATTAAAAAGCAATCTCTAAGCTTTCAAAATATGCTTTCAAAACTCTGGGCAACATATGAAATGAATTTTTGGGAACGCAAAATTCACGGAGCACTTGTGTGTAATTTGACCTTTCTGACTTGAGAGTTAAGAGATTCGGCGCGACACAAATCAATCCTCCAACAAATGTTTCAGGCAAAATACGTTTAATTTAGGCAATCTCAAGTCCCACAGTAATACATAGATGCTTCACAGACATTAGGTGGAAAGTTTCATGCCACTTTGTCAGCGATAAAGACCTATTACTCTAGCCTTCAGGTGCAGTATTTGAACTCGTTTGGCTATGTTAAATGTAAACATGTGGGACAAGTTCTTATCACGAAACTACACAAGTTTTCAAAATCTACACCAAATACCTATCCTGTCTAGTATATACTGAGGTCTACAATTTGTTTGTTTGTACCTTGTGTCCTTGTTTGACTTCATTTCACAACGAAATTCCCGCTCGCACGACATGTCACGTGTCTCGTAAAAGGGCCGTTTTAGACCTGTTGCGTTCCGTAAACATGACACACAGCGATTACTTCTGATTTGTGCAAAAAAAATCAGTCCCTAACCTATATGTTATAGGTATACCATTGAATGAGCAGACAATCTCAATTTTTTTCTTACCATGCAGCTTTACCGATCTCAGGCTTGTGATCCCCGAGCGTGTGTAAATAACGTGTTCTTTCTAGTTGTTTGTTTCGTTGTTTGTTTTAGTTCAACACTTTTCCCCCGTCCCCATGATAGATTAGACTGCGAGCAGTCTCTTGTTTTTCTTTGCAAAGTTACTGCACGCGAAACCTAAGCACGCGAGCGGCGAAGCCGGGAGCCGCGAGAAAAGAGGGTGTAAGCCCGAGGAGAAAAAATATTTATCCTGTCAGGTTATTAAATGAGGGTCATAATGGGGTTAACCGATAGCCGTAAAACGTCCAAAAGTTTAGTCGATAGCCGTAAAAATTGAAAAAATTTAACCCTTAGTCGTAAAAAGGGTAAAAAAAAGTTAACCGTAAGAGAAACTGTTCCCTGGATTTTTAAAAGTAACCGTTGACATTTCTATGGGTAAAATAATATTAGAAAAGAAATACTTAAAAGTATGATTTATCAAATGTTAAAATGTTTCAAAAGAATAACTTATTTCATTCCGAGATAATCCCAAGACCTTTATTTTGCTTAAAGATACAAAAAATGCAGGTTTATTAATATTTAACTCTTTGAAACAAAAAAAATTAATTTTTAACTTTTCTGTTAACCGTAACTGAAATAAATTAACCGATAGCTGTAAAAGAGCCAAAATTTTAGCCGATAACCGTAAAAGTCACCACCCCACTGAGACCATCTTAAATACCGTAAAATTCCGAAAATAAGCCCCGTGGCCTATTTTTTTCAAAGGTCCTTTTTGAGGGGCTTATTTTTGGAGGGGCTTATTTTCGGAGAGGCTTATCTACGGATGGAGAATTGCGTCTCAAAATCAGTTGGGCTAGCCTTAGAGTTGGAAGTAAATTTACCGTTTTTTCGGTTTGAAATCATGTATCGGATGTGATTTTAGGCCTTTGAAATTTGACAATATTTTGCTCGCGTAATAGCCTTAAAACTGTGTAAATTTAAAAATCCATAAAACATTCCAGTTGCAGTCAATTCAAGAACATGACCACTCAATATGTGTATTAAAACCCTTTTGATTGCTACCGGGCATCAGCCGGCAGCAGACCATATTCTTGATCCATTTGAGATTTTTGCTTGCTTTTTGCTTCGATGGTTCCATGGTTCCACGGTTCCATGGTGGTCATCTTTGACTGCAGCGCTGTGCAGTCAGCGGTTTGCTTAGCTGCCGCGCCTGTTTTTCTCTTAGGAGCAACCGGCCATTTTGTTTTGCTCTCATGTAAGATCTGTGCAGAAATCGTAGTTTATCGGACGCTTGCTGTCTTTTTAAACGGCCTAAACGGTAAGAACAGTTCAAGACGTAATGTTCGGAACATTTTTTCGGTTTATTTTTTTTATTCAGGTTTCAAGATTAGTTATAGCGAGTAACAGACCTGCCAACTCTCACGGTTCTGCCGTGAGTCTCACGATTTTTGTCATTTCTCACGGTCTCACGACAAGGCTCCTCAATCTCACGGGTTTTGGGAAAAATCATTCTGAAATGATTTAAGTTGTTGAATCAGAATAAAAATAGGAAATTAACGAGGAATGCTTGTGCCATAAAGTGAAAAACTAATAAAGAAGAACACTATTCTTACTCTTTTGTACCCAGCTGTGATTTTCACTTGTGTCCAATAAACTTAATCGTTTTTCTTCGTGTCTGTCCGCCATTTTGAAAGGGGAGTAGGCCCTGGGAACGAGGTCTAATTCCCAGGCGTCTCTTAGGCGTCTCCCATGTTGAGTTTCCCAGTAGTCTTTGTAAGTTCAGCGCGGGAAAGCGATCGCAATCGTATAAACATGGCGAAAAGAGGTGGTGATTTTTCAATAGAAGATTCGAATTCTGACACTGAAACGGACCGGGAAGAACCAGCTGAAAAGATTGGCCGAAAATATGACGGAGCAGCGAAATATCGGGTAAAATACAACCCCTCTTGGGCCAAAGAATACCCTGTAAAAGCAGTTGACAATGACCGATATAGCTTCTTCTGTATACCATGTGATAAATCTGTTAGCTGCCACCATCAAGGACTTCGTGATGTCAAAGTGCATTGTGAACGAGATACACATAGGAGAAGAGTTGAAGATGAGAAAAAGAGTCATTCTATACGAAGATTTCTTTCAAAACCTGGGAATTCTGGAAGCAATGTTATTAAAGCTGAGGTTATGATAACTAACTTCTTAGTACAACACAACCTGCCAATTGCAACAGCGGATCATTTGGGCCCTTTGTTCAAGGAAATATTTCCTGATAGCAAGATTGCAGCAGCCTATGCCTCAGGACACACGAAAACTTCAGCAATATTAAACGTTGCCCTGGGTCCCCACTGCCACAATTATTTAGTGGATCATTGCAAAAGCCATCCCTTCAGTCTGGGTATAGATGGCTCAAATGACACGGGATTTAACAAGATGAACCCTGTAACTATCCGTATATTTGATATAAATCGATCAAAAATGGTCACAAGTCATTTTTATGATATGTGTGTTACCAGTGGGGTTGATGGAGGAAAAGCTGCAACCATTTTTGATGTTATGGATCAAAAATTCACAAAAGATGGAATGCCGTGGCTGAATGCTATTTAGCCTAAGTGTGGACAATACCAATGCTATGATTGGACGCAACAATTCGATTGCATCACGCTGTAAGACAAAAAACCAAGGCATTTTTATTTCTGGATGTCCATGTCATTTGGCTCATCTTGCTGCAACTGCAGCAAATGATTCTTTCGCAGAGATTATTGATGTTAATGTTGAGGATGTGCTTATCGACCTATATTATTGGTTTGATAAGAGTTCTAAACGCAAAGGAAAGCTTGCAGAGTACTTTGAATTTTGTGACCAAGAGTATCAGCAAGTGTTAAAGCATGTCACCTGCCGTTGGCTTTCTTTGGAACGCTGTATTGAAAGAGCACTTAAGAAGTTTCCAAGTCTGAAGTCTTACTTTCTGAGTGAAGGTTTTTCAGATGCAAGGTTTAAGCGACTTAAGGATGCATTTTCGAATCCTCTCCTGGAACCAGTCCTTCTGCTCCATAATGCATCAATTCAGCTGTTCACACAGTTCAACAAACTACTGCAGAGAAGTGAGCCAACAGTCCATGTTCTGCAAACTTCTATGTTGACCCTGGCCAAAAAGATTGCAAACCGTATTGTGAAGCCTGAAGTCCTTGTGAGGCAAAATGTGGAGTACTTCTATGACAGGTTTGATGCAATATTTCATGAAATTCCAGTAGATGCTCTTTTTGAAGAATTTTGTGACTACCGATCACTTACTGATAGTGACATTGGTGGGGATGCTTGGCAGGCAGCAAAAGTGGTTGATGCAATGGAAGGTGGTACTGAGGTATTTCATTATCGTGTTGACATTCTTTGGTGGTACATTGCACACATGAAACAGCCTGGTTCCTCAGCAAAGAGATTCCAGCACCTGACCAGAATTGCAGAAGCAGTACTTGTGATCCCACACAGTAATGCAGAGGAAGAGCGCCTTTTCAGCATTGTTCGTAAGAACAAAACTGACAGTCGTTCCTGTTTAGGCCTTGATGGCACCTTGTCTAACATTTTGGCCATGAAGTTGGCTTATCCAGAAGAAATGACACCTTGCTATAAGTTTCGTCCTAGTGATGACCTATTAGAATCATCAAAGAAAGCTGCATCTTCTTACAACAGGGAACACAAATAAAACATTTAAATAAACTGTTAATGACTTTCCTCGATGGAAAAGGGGTTTGTTTAATCTTGATCGGGAAAAAAATAGAATCTCACTATTTTTTATAGAATCTCCAGATTTTTTTTCATGGGTCTCCAGATTTTCCTTTATCAGGGGTTGGCAGGTCTGCGAGTATTCTTTTGTCACACAGATTGTTATCTCGGTAATCAGGATTGTAAGTTACATAAGTGAACGGCATGTGCTGTACATCTACCTGACCTGTGAATAAACAAGTTTTGGCCTTTACGTCATTTGTTCGCAACTCATCTCATCGATCCTGTGTACGATATTGTTCGATAAAGGAACAGCCTATCAGCACTGCTGTTGTTTTAGAATTTCGTGAATTGTTAAAATGAATTACAAAATGGTATTTGAAACCTTAGCGAGTTATATGAATGTAAGCATATTTGTCTTCGTGATCGGTTCATTTTTTATATTACGCTCTGAGTGTTTCATAATGCCAGCAAGTCTAAGTTATTGACTTTAACAAAAAAGAATTTATATGTCCAACTGTTATACAAACTGTCTTTATCCTTTTCGCTTCGCAACTAACGGCAGCATTTCCCTTCTCAATGAGAACTTCTAGTACGATAAGAAGCTCTTTGGGTTGGATGATAATAGACCTTGTCACGGTTTTCGACGCCATCTTGACGAGCAGGCTAGAGTAGGCTAACGCTTGAGAAATTACAGTGTTTGTATGAGAATGTAATGTCGAATAATTTCCGTAGAACGGCTGTTCTGAAAAAATATCAATTGTAAACTAAAGCTTCACTCCTAAGGATTCTACTGAAAAAAAAATTGAAGGCTTGACATGCGCTAGAAGACCTAGAACCACTTAAAAAAAATTTCTAAACATTTGTCTGTAAGAAAGTCCCGGGAAAAATTACAGACAAATTGCAGAAAGCCTCTGGAGAAATTTAAGCACAGGTACGCCCCCAAATTTTTTTAGTGTAATCCTTTACGTTGTAGCTTTAGTTTACAATTAATATTTTTTTCAGAACAGCCGTTTTACGGAAATTATTCCACATTAGATTCTCATACAAACAATGTAATTTCTCACAAGTTTGCCTACATGTACTCGTCAAGATGGCGTCGAAAACCGTGACAAGGTCTGTTGAATTCGATTGAAAGCAAGGTCTTTTCGTTGCCCGGTCTAGAGGCCCGAAAAAGCGGTCTGGCGGAGGCCGTCAAGCGCCCTAACTTGACATTCGCCGTATCTCCAAAATATTTATCCAATGAAACTAAAATACTAAAATACCAAGGGGAGTCTACTTAATTTTGGGGGGATTTTTGAAAAATTTTATTTTTCCCACCTCTGGTCGATATTTACAGACATCCTCTCTTAACTGCTCCCAAAATTTTACCTTTGCTCGATTTGCTCGCAAAATTTAAACGAGTGCTCGCTTGCTCCTGCTCCCCAAATTTTTGCAGTTCGCTTTCTTGTCAGTATTGCTCGAAATTTTGTAATTCCGCATGGTGCTTAATTCCTATAAATATGGCTATCAAGTTCAGTGGAAATGCACGCGATAAATGACAACGATAAATAATAAATTAGCTAATCTAGCTATATATGGTTAAAAAGAGAAGATATCGTTACCTTTAATTCTTCTGAGTTTCTCTACCGCTCTACTCACTGGGCCTTAATTAGGCCGTGTTTTCAATAAAAACGGTTTGGAAGTTTTAGGATTCTTCCAGACGAAGTTGTTCATGTTTGAGTTGAAATGCTCGATGAGAAGAGTCAACAAGGCTTTCACATTTACCTTGCTCACGTAATCTCAATGTACAGCTTCTATTTCACCTTGAAGTAATATATCAAACATGAGATGCAGTGTTTCATCACCAGATGAAACACCGAGAAGAGAGTTGAAAATACGACGCGCAGCGGAGTATTTTTGACGAACTTCGAGGTGTTTCATCTGGTGATGAAACACTGTGTCGAATGTTTGATATTTCTTCTCAAACAAAATCATTTTTGAAGGAGAAATTAAGGATGCAAATACTAAGCAGTGTTTCATCCGATTTCCAAACACTCATTAAACATTAATTTCCTTTGTATTTTCTTAATGAATTATTA
>CALNXI010001098.1:35863-50701 GCA_942486025.1 Porites evermanni | reverse complement strand
TACGTCCGAGGGTTAAAGTGTTATTTCTTGAAAATTAGAGCAAAGGACATGCTTGTTAGAGCCAAAACATTAAAGGTATAGATGTGCATCCTGTCACCCCTTGCAGTTTTTCACTAAGAATAATTTAAGTATCCAAAAGGCTGGAGTCCATTAATTAATTAATTACTTTTTACTGTGCCCTGTAATCGACAGGGAAACCAAGTTGGCATTTCCAATAGAAGGTTTGGTGATTTTATCAGTACTCATGATATCAATTAGCAAACAATGGTGAAATAAATGATCATGTGGCATAAACAAACAAGAGTTAATGAAGTTTAAGTGCAATCAAATGATGCATTCTTACAAGTTTTACTCTTTCCTTACGGATTAAAGTCTTGAAACTGGATGAAATACATAAAAATCTTAATAATTAACAAGCGTTTTTGCTTATTAACAGAGATTTTCCGACAACCGACAAAAATCAAAAAGTTTAACCGACTACCGACAAAGATCGAAAATTTTAACCGACTACCGACAAAGTACCTGAATTTTAACCGACAACCGACAAGTGGACCCCCCCATTCAGACCCTCATACAGGAACCCATAATCCGAAGCGAGCAACTTCCACGCGCTCGTGTCATGGCGTTTCCACGGACCAGTTTATTTTTAGAACGGTTTTGGCACAAATTTTTGAATATCTGGTAAATTCCACAAACCTGTCAGCAAAACCTACAGACCTAGATAATATATTTTTTGCCTTTTAATAACATTTAGTTTTCCTTTTTGATATCTTATACTTCGAATGGGCTCATAGACTTGGTGAAGATTCTATTTTCGCAGGAAAAAGTGCCCTAAAATGTCTAAAAATAAATTAAACTGGTCCCTAAAAACGCCGTGACATAGGCCTAGTATGGAAGTTGCTCGCTCCGGTTCATGGGCTCCTGCTTATTATAAAAATCCTTTCCTTCTCACCTTAGATCTGAGTCACAATGACCAATATACACTTGTTCGTCTCACTGCTGCTCGTGACATCTATATCTCATGCTGGTAAGTCATATTCCAACTCGTTATAACTCTAGTTCGCCGCCCCCCCTCGCCCCCCCCAAAAGGAATTTGCATAACATTGTTCAGAGCGTTTACACATGACGTCACGGTGGCTTTGTTGTTGTTCCAAACCAATCCAGTGGTAGTTGAACGCTTTCTTTTGTTCCAATAATTTTGTATTGATACTAACCATGTGAGCGAAAAGGCTTTATCATAGATCATAGTCGTCCCAAGAGAAATTGACGACAATGCCTTTATGTTGTATGACGGGCAATGTGAAAATGGTGAATTCTTTGCATTCTTTATTCGATTTTGCATCCGAACTTCAAATATGATCAGTATGACTTCAGTCCAGAGATAAAACCTGCGTTACAATATACAATGGCCCACAAATAGACTCTATCTAGGTGTTAAAAAGGCTAGAAAAAAACAAAATTTACAACTAGTATCATTAAAAACTATAGCCTAGAACTAAGAAAAGACTAATAAAAACAAAAATTTACAACTGTTAAGAAATAATTAAAAATTTAAATATAGAAAAGGTGAATAAAAAACGGATGTTTGGTAGACTACCAGCTGCCGGGCAGAAAAGAAGTTTTCCAATGTGCTCTTTCTGACTATTTGGATCTGGTGTTGTTTATAAAACCGACTTGTACATCCCTTCTCGATTTGAAACAAGGAAATCGAAGAAATTTATCGTTAGAGACAAAGATCACTTTATTAATTTTAATTTGTTCATTTTTCTCTAGCTTTACATTGCCCTCATGGTTGGACTGAGTTTCAACGTTCTTGCTACAAGGTGATGCCGCAAACTGAAAATTCCAAGATATTCGGCGGTTGGTTAAAAGCGTCACGCGCGTGTATGGGGTATGGAGGTTATCTTGTTAGCATGACAAGTGAAACGGAAAAGGAATTTGTTCAAAATCTGTCGTCTTCGGATTTAAACAGCCCTCAATCTGCTTGGATTGGGTTGGTTCATCGGCTTCCGAAGGGTATATACTCGTGGAGCGATGGAAGTGCTTTTAATCATTCTTTATCCGTCGAGTGGTATGGAAACACAACAAGTAAGCTTAATGGCAATGAGACCAAATGCGTGGAACTATTGAGAGATGGCTGCTGGAACCTTACTGAATGTTGTAACAAGACCAAGTACTACATCTGTGAAAGACCGAAAGGTGAGTTTCTTCTAAATACGTAAAGAAAGTAACCAGGCCTATATATGAGGGACAACAGTGCCAAGAAATGTTTGCCAAAAGGATTTGACAAAGCCAAATGAATTGCTCCTTTACAATAATGAATTCGTTGATGCTTGCAAAAATCGGTAATAATGCAACTTTTGTAAAGATTTTTGACTAAACAAATTACGCGCTCATATGCGTTTGTAGTGCTCACTAAATATTTCATCCAATTTTCAGCCAATGCGAAGTACTGTTCTACCGTGCTGGACAAAAACGTTTCAACATGTTCGCTTAGTTTCTGAGCTACTGCTCTGGTTGCCTGAATTTTAGCCGTCTTCTCGAGTTGCAAACTCCCGAAAGAGATCCTTCTCCCTGTCTCGAACCCTACTTCCTCTCTCTTCCCGAGAGGCTCCAATAGAAAGCGCGCGGGGGACGATGGGATGGTTGCGCTCTCTCTTTTTCTTTCTCCCCAGCCTCGAGGCCTCCGCGGAGGAGAGAGCCCTGCTGCCGAGGGAGACTTGAGAAAACGGCTGAAATTCATGAAGGCTCTGACGCCAGTTGTTCAAAGATTAACTAACGCTATCCCACAGATAATTCTCTATCCGGTGGATAGTGTGACTGGTTAAGTTATCGACTACATAGTTACAGATTTTATTGGGAATAGGACGATAAGATCTATGAGAAAGATGTTTTTTCATTCGTAACAAAGGCGGCTCGAAAGAAAAAAGTCTGAGTACTCCAAAATGCAGTAGAACCTATGAGCTTCTGGTTGCTAGTACAGACGCTCTACTACTGAGCTACAAGATACTCGTGAGTGCTAAGGCCACTAAACTAGGGTCATGTGACAAACCAGGGGCACTCAACGAATGTTTTCTGCAAAATATCTCCTTGGGAGAAGCAAATATTGCCTAAAGTTTTCTGTTACTTGGGGACGGCTAAACAAATTTCTAGATGAACGTTCCATTCATGAACAATTTTCTAAGCTTGTCCAATAACTTCCCTAAGATTTTCTGACGTTAAATTTTTCACATTTCACTCCCCAGGCTAGGCTATTTTTCGTAGATAAAAAAACCTACAATTTCGGATGCAAAATGTGATGGGGGGAGTAATCAGAAAAATTAGAACTCTCGATATACGTTAAGTCGCTTTTAAAATTTTCGGGAAAATAATATACTGAAGCCCTTGTAATTTGGAAAGATTTACGTTCCCCTGGGATGATCGAAAAGAAAAAAATTTTTATAGCGCCGCTTAGAATGCACTTATAAAGGTCTAAAAGTGTTCTGGATAGCCAAAAAGTGTTGTCAATGTATTTAGGAGGAAACCGTCGTTGGGTGCCCCTGACAAACACCCTGCATACTTCAAGGACTATAATCTCGGTATGTGCTTATACGCAATGATGGATATGTGACGGTGAATTTTAAGCCTGGTGAATACATGAGAAAGATATTTTTCAGTCACTAGGGGACACAGGCGGCTCTGAAAATTAAACGACATTCATTTGAAGCCCTTATATTTAATTTGTCCTATCCATTAGGTCCTCTGAGTTGCTCGCTTGATCATGATGAAGGACATCTGAATGGATCATCTTGCTACTATAACCACAGCACTGTAAAAACATGGGAAGAAGCAAAAAAGGAATGCATTGCTTCTGGAAGCAATTTGGTGAAAATAAATAGTACTGTAAACAAAACTGACACGGGATTCCTGACCCGCCTGTTGGACACTATTAATTTCAAAGAGGTAGCTGAATTAAGTAAAAGTGACCAAAAAACAGGTAGCACTATGAAATAAATATGGATATAAAAAATATAGTATTTGTCCATTACTGAATAAAGCTGAGTATGATAACAACAATTATGCAGATCGAGGAGGGCTATGACCCTGATTGAATTGGCTGGTTTTGTCCTCTATCTCGCAAATATGGTAGGCTTCTGCTAATTATGAGAAAATACACGAAAAATTGATCAGCCAATCGGAAATGATGAAATATTTTGTAGAGGTACTAAATGCCTCTAAATCTTTACCTCAGTAGCATACCCTACTGAGAACCTATACATGCAGAGGGTAGAGGGACGCCTTATGACATGTTATAATCAATCATAGACCAACTAGCATGAATGTGGACTCAACCGCTCTTCAATGATAGAAACAGGTCCTAGACAAGCTTCACATGATGTTCTAGGACTGCTCATCGCTGTCATCAGGCCCTATTTTTTCAAAAAGTGCTTAGTGCTTAGTTATTCACCTTTTAACACTTAGAGCCAGCCAGGGGCCAATGAAACGTGGGTGGCTCACGGGAAAGAAACGGAAAAAAACTATAGTTAGTACATCATCATCATCATCATCATCATCATCATCATCTTTATTAATGATATAATAGGTTAGTTGCTTTTTTTATTTTTTTATTTTAAAGGACATTTGGATCGACCAAGGAACCAAACTATGTGGCACAGTCTCGAAGACAGATAATAGAAAGACAGACCGTGACTGTGGCCAAAGGCATGCTTATCTTTGTGAAAAGCCCGTCCCAGGTGTGATTTCATTATGGTGGCACACTTCCATTTGAAGGCCACGAAGTAGCTTTAATTTAAAACAAATGAGGGAAGCAAGGTCTCCTTACCAATATTTTTACATAAAATTTCATCTCGGCCTTTTACGCCGGTCAAAAACAGCACAAAACCAACGGTATCTTAGACTCTGCTCGGATAAAAAGAAGAAAAAACGTTTCTGTTGCCCATGCTTCTTATTATGAAAATTCCTTTTCAAACAATCAGTAACTTTGGTATCTGAGGATACTTGCTAAAATGGCCTATATGGGGAGGCTCCGCCAGAAAGAGGTGCCTTTTTCAGGCTTCAGGTATATTAAAGGGTAGAGGTTACTCTTGTTAAAGTACATAAAAGGTTCGGGAAATCTTTCATTGCGGTCCCAAGTGCATTTTATGGCTGTGAAAAACACTAGGAAACTGTCTGGTTTAGCGACTTGTTAATAGCTTAAAGGCGGTACATTTACTGCCGTTTAAAACGATGCAGCTTTCTTAATTGGTATGTAAAAGGGATGCCATTTGTCAATTAAAGGTATGCGTAAGAGGTCCTTTTTTTGTCAAAAATTAGTATTAGGGTAAAGGGTGCCCCTCGGGGCGGAGCCTTCCCTGATAAAATTTTGTTGAGTACTTTCCCCTCTCCTCCCCAGGCCTTGGTAATGTGTTAAAGTCTTTAGTCCAGAATTAAAAAACGTTGCTTTTTTTTTTAGGTAAAGTTTGTCATAATAAGTGCCCAAGGAACATGTCATCTGTTCCCACTGAAGTCAATTGCTCATTTCCAGAAAGTCTCTGTTTTAAGTACAGTAGTAAGAGCGCGAAAGATGAAAAATTCACCGAACAAGGGTGTATATCAGCTGAACTATGCAGAAAACTTGACAACCAAAAAGGCTTGGAATGTTGCCATGGTGATTTGTGTAATACAGGTGAGGTGGGAAAAGCTCAAAATCCATGCTCTAATTACAGTTTGGATGCAGTGCTCAGCATCTAAAACCCTATTCAGTTTGACCTCGCGTTCGGTTGTTCTGGAACCGACTGGCAACAATAATGTTCATAATAAAGTTCAAAACGCACTCTGGTTGGTTGATAAAGCGTGCTCGATGAGAGCCTAAAACCAGGAGCTGTTACGTCCTGCCAATATAGTTTGTTTTACGTCTCGTGTTCGCCCTACACATCTTTTGTGCTCTTTCCGTTTCCTGAGTGCTTTACAGCAGAGAAAAGCACAATCAAAGCTTCTTTATTTGTTAAGTACAGTGATGGAAGATTTTAAATTCTTTTTGGCAAATCAGCAGTGTATCAATCAAATAAAAAAATGTCTAGGATTAGAGAAGTTAAGAGACTTGATGATGTGATTTGACATATAGGTTACGTCATCCCTCTGATTAATGGCCGAGTCATTATCTTGATGACTTCCATCATGTTTAAAAAGGCAGGACTAAACTGAATCAAAATCAACAGATAGCAAAATGATTGAAATTTTTTAAATTGACCACCAGGGAAATATTACACTGAATTTCACTATATAGTTATCAGTATTTATTTATTTTATCTGATATTTATCAATGATCTGCGACATATAAAAAAGGTCTTAAAATGAAAATAAAAAGTCCCCAAATGTTATCCTTTCTTAAAGGGAAATAGCATATATTTATCAGTAAAAGTGACTAGGGTTAGTGAGTTCGGCGCAAATTTCTAGGTCTAATTGTTCGAAATTGTTGTTTTTCTCCGTTTCAGAAATATCCTGCTATCGATGTGAAAACAGTTCATCTCTTGATGAATGCCAAAATAACCAAGACGACGTAGATTGCCCCATACCTGTTCATTACTGCGCAAAAATTAAGTATGAATCGAGAACGGGAGAGGGCAAAATACAAACGACTTATCGCAAGGGATGTGTTACCAAAGACCAGTGTAATGCTAATGCAACCAGTGGAAGCATTGTAGATTGCTGCGAAGACGACAAGTGTAATACAAGTAAGAAGAAATTATTTATTATCCTACGAAATAGCATACTTTTCAATCTCGTTCCCAGGGACTTCTCGTTTTCAAAATGGCGGCGGCATATTAGAAAACGAGAAGAACCTTGAACGAGGTTTTCATAGTTTGAGTCTTGTTTAAAAAGAGGCAGCCTAGCCGTAAGTAGTGTTGTAAGGATGTTTAAGACTTCGTTTTTGCGGGAGAAATCTCATAAAGTTGCGAGGGAATACATTTACGCCAATAACAGCTTAGAATTTTGTCTTTATATCATGAGTTAAATGCGTGGTAATCTCATTAAGACAACATGGATATTTTAGGGTAGATTAACTGGTTTGACAGGTTTTAGATTATTCATGGGTCAAAGAATACCTTGGTTTTTGATTGGGTAACTAAAACCTAAGAAAAGTATTCATTGGTTTATTCCTGTTGTCGAAGGAGTAAGCGCTAACTGGCCTGTGACTTAATAGAGACCTTCTGAGTATTGCTTATTACGCATGAACCAGCGTCATTTTGGTGGGAAAACGTGATAGCTTTCGTCATTTTACTACGAGTTTTAGCAAGAATGTCGTAGTGGCAGGAAAAAGTAATCAAATTTAAGAAGTTTTATCATTTTGCCAGCGGGAGACTGCTTAACCTCCTTCAGAATATTAAATAACCGTTCTAACTTTTTTAATGAAAAAAAAAGACGCCCCAGAAAGCTTCAGTTTGATTTTTTTCATTTTGACGCACAAAAACTTTAAGTTAAATCTCGTACTCGTACTCACTCTCGTCCTCAAATCCAACTCTCTCTAAGATCACTGAGTCGTAACGTAATTATACAAGTTCATTTCCTGTCGCTTTCATTGTCCACTGAGGAAAACGAATTGTTCCAGCTCTGGTTCACCCGTTCTTGTCACGAAAATAGTGCAGATTATTAAGGACGGAGGTAAACTAGCTCTTTCTACCACGAAACGCATTTTTTCTTAATTATTAGAATGTAGAATGTAGTGGTAGTGGTAACGGTGGTGGTGGAGGAGGTCGTGAGAAAAGAACATTGAGGAGGCGCGAAATAAATGAATTGTAGAGAAGCCGGAAGTGGGAGGAGAAGACTTGGAATGAAATCCTTTGGGACCATTATCCAGATGATTGATCTAAGTAACTCGTAATGACGCATCAGCGGAACCAGTGAATCCACTTTAGACAAGGATTCATCGGTTGCTTTAATGCACTATGATCGGAGTGATCTCGGGTCACCGATCCTGATCCGGAACATCCCGAAACAACGCAACCTTATGGGGTTACTTTCCTCGCAATTCTTGCACTGGGCTAAGGAGAAAACAAAAACAACTCGCCGAAAAATCCACTTTTTCTTCATCTCAGTTAGACAGTGAGACCCTTTTTAAAAAAAGAATTTCGTCGCCATTTTAGACTCAGGACCGCGGTGCTACGAATGTACAGATCCTGTAAACTTTGAAGAATGCGCAGTAGGTCGGTGTATTTTCAACAATGGGAAGTGTTATTACTTTGGAAAGCAACAAGATCCCCTTCTTTACAAAAAATATGGATGCATTCAGCCAGAATATTGCAATAAAATGGAGGAGGATGAAAACGGAATACACTGCTGTGAAGGAAGTTTATGCAATAAAGGTTAGTAAAAGAGAAATACTATTTTCTTTAGTATGCCAATGACGTGTTTTAAAAAATAATTTGCGTTTGTCATTCGCCGCTTTAGAATCGAGAAGGGAAGTAGGCCGAGTTAATTTTCGCAAAGACTTCTGGGACTGTTACTGGGATTAGTAACAGTAACAATCCCAGAAACCTTTGCGAAAGTTAGCACGGTCCAGTCTCCTTCTCGTTTCTAAAGTAGTGAATTGCACTATTGCTAAGGTGTACTTACAGTGGATTGGATTGGATAACGATATGCATAACGGACAAAAGGCTTGCTGACTCCGGGGGGGGGGGGTTGAATTGCACTATTGCTAAGGTGTACTTACAGTGGATTGGATTGGATAACGATATGCATAACGGACAAAAGGCTTGCTGACTCCGGGGGGGGGGGAGTACTCACCAAAGTTTTATACAGGGAGGCTCCGTCTCAGGGTCCAACCCCTTACCCTTTAATATGCCATTTTTGACAGAAACGATAGCCCTTTCGTATACTTTCCATTGACAAATGGTAGTACACCTAGTTTACAACTTAATTGAAATTACAGCGTCTTGTCAAACAAATATATCTCTAAGCATCATATCAAACGTTACTAAAAATAAAAATCAACTCTGAAGAACTGTTAGCGGCTTACAGTTGTAAAGCCGTTTCAGTCTTATTCAAGTTTGCCCATCCGTTTCTCCTTTTGTATTTGATGCGTTATCCATATCGACAATTTTTCATGTTTTTTTAGATGTTTTGAGCGGTTTATTTTATGTTTTACTAAGTCTGGTGATGGTTCCCACTGTTTGAATTTTAATTAATCTAGTGACACAGCTCCCTTAACTATTCCTTTGTGATCAGACATTTCAATCTTTTCTTTTCTATTTCATTGCAAAATTCGGATCAATCTGGGTTTCTGGGAATCTGCCCACCTACCCCTCCCCTAAGCCATATCACTTACTTCTTACTTAGGGCAAAATGTTGGCTTAGGGGAGGGGTAGGTGGGCAGTTTCCCAAAAACCTAAATTGATCCCAAAATTCTACAGTTACCAAACCCAGGAGTATCACGGTGATTTACATATCTGTTAGTGCTGCCCTCGCTGTGCTGCTGTTGGGTGCTGCTATTTTCATCTGGTGCTACCGGAGAAGACGAAAAAAGGAGGCTTATGGGTTTGTAAAGTTCCTCGTTCTTACCGCATAAAACAGGAGCCCATAACCCGGAGCGAGCAATTTCCATGCGCTTGTGTGACGGCGTTTTCACGGACCAGTTTATTTTTAGAACGGTTTTGGCACGAATGTTGGATATCTTTTAAATTTCACAAAACCAGTCAGCAAAACCTACAGACCTAAAAATGATAAATTCTGCCTTTTAATACATTTCGTTTTCCTTTTTGATATCTTATACTTCGAATGCGCTCATAGACATGGTGGAGATTTTATTTTCGCAGGAAAAAGTGTCCTAAAATGTGTCTTAAAATAAACTGGTCCGTTAAAACGCCGTGACATAGGCCTAGCATGGGAGTTGCTCTCTCCGGGTTATGGGCTCCTGATGCTAAAATTACGGCAACAATGTTAACATAATGTAGTACCTTATTGATACTTAGTTTCTAGGGTACTTGAATTCGAGATTTTGGCGAGACAGCTCAAGTAGTTTAAGGCCTGGGTCTGAAGGGTTTACCTGTGGAAAATGAATTATTTTCTATAACTTCGGCATAGATGATAGCGCTGAATTGAAATTTGGCACACATAAAGAACCAAGAGACTATAAAGGGGACAGAGAGGGTATCCCCCATATACACCCTATTCCATAGGTAATTCGTTTCGAGTTATTTTTAGAATCGGGATAAAGTTACCTCGCGCGAGGCGTGGATGTTTCGTGGAGGTTTTCCATGACCAAACGCCGTGCAAAACATGTCGGGCGAGAGGCAATGAAAGCGTAAAAAGATCGACAGCATTCCTAAATATTGAAGCGAAATGAGTCGGCGCTCACCTGGGAAAAAGGATTCGCTGGACTCTTTGACAACCCGTGAAATCAGTTTAACTCGAAGTTGTCGTAACCTCAGTGCTTTAATAAAATGAGAAATTTCGCCGGTCTATTGAAACCGGTCGTTTGTACAATTTAGGTTGGGATGGTTGCGCTCTCTCTTTTTCTTTCTCCCCAGCCTCGAGGCCTCCGCGGAGGAGAGAGCCCTGCTGCCGAGGGAGACTTGAGAAAACGGCTGAAATTCATGAAGGCTCTGACGCCAGTTGTTCAAAGATTAACTAACGCTATCCCACAGATAATTCTCTATCCGGTGGATAGTGTGACTGGTTAAGTTATCGACTACATAGTTACAGATTTTATTGGGAATAGGACGATAAGATCTATGAGAAAGATGTTTTTTCATTCGTAACAAAGGCGGCTCGAAAGAAAAAAGTCTGAGTACTCCAAAATGCAGTAGAACCTATGAGCTTCTGGTTGCTAGTACAGACGCTCTACTACTGAGCTACAAGATACTCGTGAGTGCTAAGGCCACTAAACTAGGGTCATGTGACAAACCAGGGGCACTCAACGAATGTTTTCTGCAAAATATCTCCTTGGGAGAAGCAAATATTGCCTAAAGTTTTCTGTTACTTGGGGACGGCTAAACAAATTTCTAGATGAACGTTCCATTCATGAACAATTTTCTAAGCTTGTCCAATAACTTCCCTAAGATTTTCTGACGTTAAATTTTTCACATTTCACTCCCCAGGCTAGGCTATTTTTCGTAGATAAAAAAACCTACAATTTCGGATGCAAAATGTGATGGGGGGAGTAATCAGAAAAATTAGAACTCTCGATATACGTTAAGTCGCTTTTAAAATTTTCGGGAAAATAATATACTGAAGCCCTTGTAATTTGGAAAGATTTACGTTCCCCTGGGATGATCGAAAAGAAAAAAATTTTTATAGCGCCGCTTAGAATGCACTTATAAAGGTCTAAAAGTGTTCTGGATAGCCAAAAAGTGTTGTCAATGTATTTAGGAGGAAACCGTCGTTGGGTGCCCCTGACAAACACCCTGCATACTTCAAGGACTATAATCTCGGTATGTGCTTATACGCAATGATGGATATGTGACGGTGAATTTTAAGCCTGGTGAATACATGAGAAAGATATTTTTCAGTCACTAGGGGACACAGGCGGCTCTGAAAATTAAACGACATTCATTTGAAGCCCTTATATTTAATTTGTCCTATCCATTAGGTCCTCTGAGTTGCTCGCTTGATCATGATGAAGGACATCTGAATGGATCATCTTGCTACTATAACCACAGCACTGTAAAAACATGGGAAGAAGCAAAAAAGGAATGCATTGCTTCTGGAAGCAATTTGGTGAAAATAAATAGTACTGTAAACAAAACTGACACGGGATTCCTGACCCGCCTGTTGGACACTATTAATTTCAAAGAGGTAGCTGAATTAAGTAAAAGTGACCAAAAAACAGGTAGCACTATGAAATAAATATGGATATAAAAAATATAGTATTTGTCCATTACTGAATAAAGCTGAGTATGATAACAACAATTATGCAGATCGAGGAGGGCTATGACCCTGATTGAATTGGCTGGTTTTGTCCTCTATCTCGCAAATATGGTAGGCTTCTGCTAATTATGAGAAAATACACGAAAAATTGATCAGCCAATCGGAAATGATGAAATATTTTGTAGAGGTACTAAATGCCTCTAAATCTTTACCTCAGTAGCATACCCTACTGAGAACCTATACATGCAGAGGGTAGAGGGACGCCTTATGACATGTTATAATCAATCATAGACCAACTAGCATGAATGTGGACTCAACCGCTCTTCAATGATAGAAACAGGTCCTAGACAAGCTTCACATGATGTTCTAGGACTGCTCATCGCTGTCATCAGGCCCTATTTTTTCAAAAAGTGCTTAGTGCTTAGTTATTCACCTTTTAACACTTAGAGCCAGCCAGGGGCCAATGAAACGTGGGTGGCTCACGGGAAAGAAACGGAAAAAAACTATAGTTAGTACATCATCATCATCATCATCATCATCATCATCATCTTTATTAATGATATAATAGGTTAGTTGCTTTTTTTATTTTTTTATTTTAAAGGACATTTGGATCGACCAAGGAACCAAACTATGTGGCACAGTCTCGAAGACAGATAATAGAAAGACAGACCGTGACTGTGGCCAAAGGCATGCTTATCTTTGTGAAAAGCCCGTCCCAGGTGTGATTTCATTATGGTGGCACACTTCCATTTGAAGGCCACGAAGTAGCTTTAATTTAAAACAAATGAGGGAAGCAAGGTCTCCTTACCAATATTTTTACATAAAATTTCATCTCGGCCTTTTACGCCGGTCAAAAACAGCACAAAACCAACGGTATCTTAGACTCTGCTCGGATAAAAAGAAGAAAAAACGTTTCTGTTGCCCATGCTTCTTATTATGAAAATTCCTTTTCAAACAATCAGTAACTTTGGTATCTGAGGATACTTGCTAAAATGGCCTATATGGGGAGGCTCCGCCAGAAAGAGGTGCCTTTTTCAGGCTTCAGGTATATTAAAGGGTAGAGGTTACTCTTGTTAAAGTACATAAAAGGTTCGGGAAATCTTTCATTGCGGTCCCAAGTGCATTTTATGGCTGTGAAAAACACTAGGAAACTGTCTGGTTTAGCGACTTGTTAATAGCTTAAAGGCGGTACATTTACTGCCGTTTAAAACGATGCAGCTTTCTTAATTGGTATGTAAAAGGGATGCCATTTGTCAATTAAAGGTATGCGTAAGAGGTCCTTTTTTTGTCAAAAATTAGTATTAGGGTAAAGGGTGCCCCTCGGGGCGGAGCCTTCCCTGATAAAATTTTGTTGAGTACTTTCCCCTCTCCTCCCCAGGCCTTGGTAATGTGTTAAAGTCTTTAGTCCAGAATTAAAAAACGTTGCTTTTTTTTTTAGGTAAAGTTTGTCATAATAAGTGCCCAAGGAACATGTCATCTGTTCCCACTGAAGTCAATTGCTCATTTCCAGAAAGTCTCTGTTTTAAGTACAGTAGTAAGAGCGCGAAAGATGAAAAATTCACCGAACAAGGGTGTATATCAGCTGAACTATGCAGAAAACTTGACAACCAAAAAGGCTTGGAATGTTGCCATGGTGATTTGTGTAATACAGGTGAGGTGGGAAAAGCTCAAAATCCATGCTCTAATTACAGTTTGGATGCAGTGCTCAGCATCTAAAACCCTATTCAGTTTGACCTCGCGTTCGGTTGTTCTGGAACCGACTGGCAACAATAATGTTCATAATAAAGTTCAAAACGCACTCTGGTTGGTTGATAAAGCGTGCTCGATGAGAGCCTAAAACCAGGAGCTGTTACGTCCTGCCAATATAGTTTGTTTTACGTCTCGTGTTCGCCCTACACATCTTTTGTGCTCTTTCCGTTTCCTGAGTGCTTTACAGCAGAGAAAAGCACAATCAAAGCTTCTTTATTTGTTAAGTACAGTGATGGAAGATTTTAAATTCTTTTTGGCAAATCAGCAGTGTATCAATCAAATAAAAAAATGTCTAGGATTAGAGAAGTTAAGAGACTTGATGATGTGATTTGACATATAGGTTACGTCATCCCTCTGATTAATGGCCGAGTCATTATCTTGATGACTTCCATCATGTTTAAAAAGGCAGGACTAAACTGAATCAAAATCAACAGATAGCAAAATGATTGAAATTTTTTAAATTGACCACCAGGGAAATATTACACTGAATTTCACTATATAGTTATCAGTATTTATTTATTTTATCTGATATTTATCAATGATCTGCGACATATAAAAAAGGTCTTAAAATGAAAATAAAAAGTCCCCAAATGTTATCCTTTCTTAAAGGGAAATAGCATATATTTATCAGTAAAAGTGACTAGGGTTAGTGAGTTCGGCGCAAATTTCTAGGTCTAATTGTTCGAAATTGTTGTTTTTCTCCGTTTCAGAAATATCCTGCTATCGATGTGAAAACAGTTCATCTCTTGATGAATGCCAAAATAACCAAGACGACGTAGATTGCCCCATACCTGTTCATTACTGCGCAAAAATTAAGTATGAATCGAGAACGGGAGAGGGCAAAATACAAACGACTTATCGCAAGGGATGTGTTACCAAAGACCAGTGTAATGCTAATGCAACCAGTGGAAGCATTGTAGATTGCTGCGAAGACGACAAGTGTAATACAAGTAAGAAGAAATTATTTATTATCCTACGAAATAGCATACTTTTCAATCTCGTTCCCAGGGACTTCTCGTTTTCAAAATGGCGGCGGCATATTAGAAAACGAGAAGAACCTTGAACGAGGTTTTCATAGTTTGAGTCTTGTTTAAAAAGAGGCAGCCTAGCCGTAAGTAGTGTTGTAAGGATGTTTAAGACTTCGTTTTTGCGGGAGAAATCTCATAAAGTTGCGAGGGAATACATTTACGCCAATAACAGCTTAGAATTTTGTCTTTATATCATGAGTTAAATGCGTGGTAATCT
>CALNXI010001098.1:7599-20307 GCA_942486025.1 Porites evermanni | reverse complement strand
TATGTAAAGACTGAGATAATTAGACTTTGGAAGAGCAGATCTAATTGCTCCTTAGGGTAGCCATAGAATCTACAAACTCTTAAAATATACAAACGACTGCTGGCCTTACTAAGCATGTGATCAATATGTGTGTCCCAGTTCACAGGGTCAGCCTCAAATGTAACACCGAGCAACTTGAGCTTGGTTTTACGCTCCACAATAGCAAGAGGAGCTGGTGGAACTTTCAGGCTACTACTTTTTAGTAACATTTCCCATGTTCTATTCAAATTGAGTGTCATTTGATTCTTTTCAGCCCACTCCATTATTGAATTGACTTCAGACTCGGCTATGTTGCTATCCTCAGCGCGAACAGGGATGCTGACTGTGATATCATCCGCAAATTTAACTAATAAGCTAGAGGGGCTAACCGGCTTTATATCATTTATCATCGGAGAAAACAATATTGGACCTAGCACCGTCCCCTGGGGGACTCCCATGGTTATATCTATATACTCAGTAATGATGTTATCTACCACAACCCGTTGCTTTCCATTACTAATGAAACTGATGAGCCAGTTAAGAATATATGGATTGACATCCACATCCCTAAGCTTACTAACTAAAATTCTGTGAGACACAGAATCAAACGCCTTACTAAAATCAAATGAGAAGATCCACACAAAGTCCGCATTTCCATCAGGCCACTTTAGCCAGTTATGCTGGGACTTCAGTAGTGCCATGGTGGAGTTATGTCCCTTTCGGTAAGCAAACTGGTCTAGATCAATATGGTTAGCGCACACAGTAGATAGATGTGATGGATAGTTATCCATCACATTTATTGAATGTAGGTAACTCTCTCAGGCAAGAAGCCCTAGGGACTATCCCTAACTTTCCTACTGGGGTACCCTGGGAGGATCCTTTCATTAGGGACACAACAATTGGGTTAGGTATTCTCTCGTCATTCCTGCGTGGTCGCGCTCGAAAGCTAGAGAAGTCGCGCGAAAGTTTGACAACGCTATGAGTGCACGCCCTTCCCTTCAAACTTCTGCCGATTTTTGCAAGGTCTCAAAGATATAGCCCGTGGGGTCCACTTTGATAATCTGAGAAAACAACCAACATGTCGCGATGCCACCAAGTCCCCGCGAAATAACGTCCGAGGAACGCCTGCAGAAATTCTATACTGATGACGCGTCATTACTCAGACCTGGGTAGTGCTTCTGATTGGTTGAAGCAAATTTCCCTCGCAAAACGACCAATAAGAAGCACTACCCAGATCTTAGTAGTGACACGTCATCAGCATGGAATTTCTCGTGTTCGTTCCTCAGATGTGATTTGGCGGAGAAACAAGCCATGGCGTCGCGAAATATCGGCTATTTTCCCGGGCTACTATTCTGATAAGAGTTCCCAATAAAGACTCGGCTTTGGCAGCTATGTTTCATGAACCATCCTACGCTACAGAAGATTCTAATTTGGTATGTTCTTTTCCCTTTACCAGGGACGGTTTCTTTCGCTTGAAGTCAATCTGGATTTCTATTAGCCGGCGTAACTGTTGGTTCCTTTCCAAAGTGCATGAAGCCTGCGAATTAGGCATAGTGTCTCTCTCGCGCCTGTATTCCAAGAAACAACTACCACAAAGACATGCGCACTTTTGGATTTTCTCATAAAAGACAAATACAAAATCAGATTTCCTTTCCATAATTTTTAGTACTTTCCAAGTGCCAGATAGTTTAAACGATTCTAAGAATTTGTCATTTTGTGCTATGTGATGCTAAGGGTGCAAAAAAATAAAGTAAGCTAACAGTTGATGAATTGTACTTTTAGTCTAGGAGCAATGGTGTTCCCGTGGGATTTTTGTGATGATTTCAAGCGACCATTGCAGAACTGTTAAGGGGGACCTAAGGAACATGTTAAGTGTTGTCGGCACTTTTGTAGTGCGTGCAGGGATTTTTAGAAGGCGTTAAAAGAAGAGCACTGTTCTGCCCTGCATGATAACGAGGCTGGACAAGAAAACGACTGAAAAATAGCCGTTTATCGGAATTTTGGAACAAACTACAAACTGGCATGTCTTACTTAATTGACCCCGCTGGGATTTCGACCAGAAGGCGAAATCCCGAGGAGGCACTCTAGTAACTCGCGCGTATGTTAAGGAAAGTACTTACAGTTAAAATATACAGTCAGTGTACCAGAAAAAATCTCGATTTGCTTGAACAGGGGCCGCGAGGAATCGGTAGATAATGATGACGTTTCTATTGTTCGTACCCGCAAGTATGAGATGGTTAGGATGACGTAAAGACAGAAAACCCCGAAGGGACCGCTTAGGTAGATTATTGTGACATTTATTGTACAGTCATACAGTCCAATTCCTGCTCCTATTAATATCGGGCCTACTGCACTGGAGAGGGTTTCAGAGTTTAAACTACTAGGTGTATATGTACAGAACGATCTCAAGTGGAATACACATGTCTCAAGTATTGTCAGCAAAGCGTGTAAACGGATCCACTATCTTAGGGTCTGTAGAACAACCCATCTCCCCAGGGACATTGGTCTTACAACTTACATCGGTAAGATTAGACCTGTTTTAGAATATACTTCGCCTGTCTGGGGAGGGCTGCCCATTTACCTCGAAGAAGATCTACAGAGAGTGCAGAATAGATGTCTAAATGTCATTGGTCTCCCTAGGGATACTGTTGAGTCACTTGCAACTAGGCGCCAGAATTTAATGAGGAAAGAATTTAAACGTATCGTAGAATCAGAAGCACATCCTTGCAAACGTTTTTTAGACAAGCCAGTGGATCATGGCCATAATCTAAGATCTTGTAAGACCAGCCCAGCGCACCTCAGAATACCTGTATCACGCACTGTTAGGCACAAACAATCGTTTATTCCTAGAGGTGCTAAACTTAACTTAATTTGATATGTATATCTAGCCGAATTTCTGAAAACATACCTCAAAATGGGCCAGAATATTCACACAGAAAGCTTGCCATAGCCAGGTTTCTGGTCACTGCGGTGAGAAAAAACATAGGGGGCTTGCTGTCCTGGTTGGTCTCATTGTCAAGCTCAGTCGCTGAGCTAACTCGCCATGGGTTGGAAAGGGGCCTCCATGTCAATCCCTACGGGGGGAGGGTGCTGCAAAAGCGTTGTACCTTCCGTTAGTCCTGCTCTGGGAGAGGTCACTGCACTGGTCATGTCTGCCTTTAGTTTGTCATGTCAAATTCTTGTAACGTTTGAGGCCCATTGGCCAATGAAAGCATTCCCCTCAAGCACGTGCTAGGCTGGGGGGCTGGAGGAAGTCAGGGGGGTGATTTAACCTTGAATTCTCTGCTTAGAACTTGGTTAAGTCTCATCCGTCATTTAGGGCCTTTAAGCAGCTAGAGTGTATGGACAAGTCCAGAGTGTCTTTTTGATGGACTTGATTTCTTTTGCTAATCAGGAACCAAGAAGAGAGTCACCTTAAGAGAACCATGGGTAAGAGCTGAGTTTCTTGGCGATATTTACTTTAGTTGAGTCAGTTTAAGTTGTGTGGGCTCCTGGAGTCCGATGGTACGGTTTTCATAAATCCGGCTAGATATATAATATGTAGTGTTTTGAATTTTATCGTAATATTACCGTAATTCTTATCGCCAAAGGTAATAAATAAAGGTATTATTATTATATTATTATACTTCGATACTCTTTTGCGTTACGCGTTATCAGTGACATTCTGTGGAGCAGTTGTTTTGAAAGTTATGGACCAAAAGACACTCGTTAAGCGCAGATGTAGTTATAAGGTGCGTATAACTGTGTATATATAAACACTTGGAGAGTTTGCCAGACACGAGTTCACAAATCTTTGATTGGAAAGACACTATTTCTCTCTCTTTGACCGGAGTACGACTCAGCCCCAAACAAGCAAGACGAGTGAATCAACGGCTAGCTTATCATTAGCAGAACTATGGACGATTACAGAAATTCGCCGACAATCAAATTCTGTGCTGACTTATTCCCTGCTCACAGATGTCCTTCCGCCATAAAGTTTAAAGAGTTTAGAATGCGCGAACGTAAATTGATCAAACACCCTTTTAATTTCTAAGGCTTACTTTCCGGCAAATAAAATGAACTGTATGTAAAAAGTGAAAGAGAAATAGTGAAAAATTGAGCTTCTAATTTAATCTTTTCTTATGGCTGATTTAGAATAAACTATTCTCGAAACTGAGAATGTTTTGAGCAAAGCTGTGTAAATCGAACTGAAACTGTGCATGGAACCTTGCGTTTCCTGTTTTTATCTCACCTATTTTATGAAATATGTGTGCAAGTCTTCATTAAGAATCGGTATACTTTCAAAGAGCTACACAACGACCAAGCATAATATTGACCGACAATATACAGAGTGACGGCAGCTGTAGTGTCAACTATTACTAGTAAGTAGTTGATGGCGACACTTTTGTGTGGTCACGTGACCCAAAGTAGCGACTTAATACAATATGACCCTTAAAGAGTACTAACATTAATACCTTTTCACATTGACAAATTGAAAGCCATATTTTTCAGCAAATTTCTACTTTCTAATCTTTCTACACCTCACTGTCAGAGTCCTCGTCCTCAATTTTTAGTGTACTAGTATACATTTTCACAAGGATCATCACTGTCACAGCGAGAACAGAGGTAGGCGTAATTCAACCCTGATTTCCGGCGGTGGCATCGATTGTTTGAGTAAAGCTCTTGTCAATATCCATTAACTAAGTTCAGGCTATACTCTGTTTCACTCGGTACAGAATGGTTCCGCGAACGTGATTTTCTCGAAAGCAAGCAATCCTCTTGCAAGCTCTTGTCAGTGATATTATTTATTTTTTCAGATTTAAAACTGGCTGGTGTAAAGAACAACAACAGCAAAAACAAAATACTCACGTTACCTCTAGGCCATAATCTTTGGTGGATTCAATACGCATACTGTTAAACCAGGAAGGGTAATTTCCTTTAAAGTAGTTTCTTTCATGTGCACCCCACCCGATATCCTTCTTTCTTCCTAATACAACGAAACTTACAATTTAGCGCAGGCAAATGTCAACAATTATCAGTACTTTATGAAATGCGTTGGTTATGAGCAGTAAGTAAACACATAATATTTTAAGGTAAGTGTAACTCGACTTCCTGAAGAAGCATGCTGCAGTGTCAGTGATGCAGAGGACAAGCGGGACGTGTTGCTCTCTCGACATCTTGCTTTAACTAAAGTAATATTTCCTTTCTTAAAAAAAAACTAGTTACATTGTGTTCTCTTAAAGTAATGGGCCATTTGCACGATGCCGTCATTTTACTACTACGACCAGAATCCATTTCGTTTTTTCTTTCATATTTCAATTTTGTAATCCCAGTGAGGTTTAAATAACAAAAGCCTTAATTTGCACAAGAAAGCAAAACCCTAAAGGATTCAGGTCGTAGTAGTAAAATGACGTCATCGTGCAAATGGTCTATTATTCTGATGCGTAGACATTAAAGGGAGAAGTAAGGGACTGATTTGCCTAAAATGGATACAACTATTTTTGGACTTAAGTTAAGGTCGCAGAAAGGCAGGTAACGGTCATTGGAGAATTGACATAACTATTTATTATAATTAATTCATCAAGTCACGATCAAGTCAATCAAGTCAATTCAAGTCAAGTCAGTTTTTATTTTAACTCACACAGAATATTAATACTATTTACAATTCAGTGCTTTTAAATATAACAATAAAAAGATTGTGACAAAGAAAAATAAATTAGTTAAATTTTAGGTTCATTGTGCAGAGTTTATGGGACACCTAAATAGAACTAATCGAGTAGGTGACCCAAAACAAGAATACGAGTAGAAGGATTTATACAGTGACAAAATAGCTGTTCTCACCCTCAACCAGTTTTTCCTAGCCTACTGCCTTTCAACTTTTTGTTCGCAAATTAATGAGCACTCACCTGTCGCGGGTACATGAAATCAATTACTCCTGCACGTGGACACTAGTCCCTACGTGCCCATGCAACTCGTAATTTATTTATTTTTTTTGTACGAATGTTTGAGTCTTCATTTTATTTTATTTTAACCTAGGTCTTAATCTAGCGGCGGTGCCTCGCATGGGACGTTAGTCCCGTTGCACCTACCCCTTTTGAGTTTTTGCTTCTTTTCTTTTCTTTTTTTGTGTTGTATTATAAATTAATTTTGTATATTACAAGAGGAGTACCCAATAAAGCTATGGAAAAAAAATGTATTACTTTATTAATAAAAATTAATAGCAGGAAATAATGACACTCTTCTCAAATCACATTATAGTGACCTAAAAATATAAAACTTTTAAACTCATATGAACACACCTAGGCTCCTTTTGATTGGTCTATTTCTCCCCTTCTCTTATTTGGCCTCGCGAAAATAGGACTTTCACCCGGAAGTATTTTTGTGTGTCGGGCTTCCCTTGGAAATCATGGCTACATTCCTGTATCTAACCCGTGTTCTTTTTTCGCTGTTGATAAAAGATGCAGGCATCTATTTATTCTTGAATGTCACATGCTTTTTCTTTTACCTGATACGCCTCACAAAACTATTCCCAGTCCGAGGGCGATAAACAAGAAAAATTAACCACTGTACTATTACTATTTCATCCTCGGAGACCCAGGGGCAGATAGTGGGGACGAGGGAAGGTCTAAACGGGTGGGAAAATATGGCACGAAGAAAAGAAAATAACGGCGAGAAGAGCCCCTGGGGACAATGTCTTACCAGACCAGTTCCAAACTGTCGCGGTCGTTCTGGCTTCTGATTGGTGCCAGAAAACTTTTGCGTTTTTCTACCCAATCAGAAGGCAGAACGGTGGCGACCGTTTGGAACTGGTCTGGTAAGACATTTTCCTCAGGGGTTCTTCTCGCCGTTCTTTACTTTTCTTCGTGCCATATTTTCCCGCCCGTTAAGACTTTCTCTCGCCCTCACTATCTGCCCCTGGGTCTCCGAGGATGTTACTATTAATAAAATAACTAAGATAGTACGCGCGCTCTGATTGGCCGAGGGGCGTGTTTGCATGAGAGTATGTAAACATGATTGTGACGTCAAGATGTTCTGCTTTTCGCGCGCTAATCACGCAAGCACGAAATTGAAAAAGGTTTTGAGTTGAACTCGACAAGTTTACTTTACTTACCCATTTCTTCGTCGGTTGAATCTTGAAAAATCTTTCGAAACATGCTGTGTCAACTTTTTTACGCTTGAGCTGACATTTTAAGCGAGAAAAACCCGTATTTTGGAAAGCTTTTTTTTGCAAAACAAGGACTGATTACGCGTGCAAGCTTCGTGTACAAAACTTTGCGACTGGTAAGAATTTCTCTTTTAATCACAGCTCTAAACAAGAGAGTTTTGCTTTTTTTCTCGGGAAAGTTATTTTATAAAAGCAATAGAAAAATTTTTTTTCCTGTGTTTGCATATCCTGATATAAACACTCGAGGAGTTGGAGGAATTCTTGACGGTTATGCAAACCCTCGACTTCGTCTTGGGTTTGCAAAACTGTCTCGAATTCTCCCAACCCCTCTCGTGTTTATATCAGGCAATGCAAACACGGAAAACGTTTTCTATTGCTTAAATATGTATTTTCTTTACCTTTTTCTTGCCTTTAACAAATAACTTTTCCAACTGTTAAATTTTTACATTCAGCTGTACATTGATAACCTTTACCAAAGGTCTTTTCTTAGCCCGACGTGTCAAATAATAGTTCTGCTGCTTTCAACTTACAAGACAGGCGCGGATCCACACCGGTTTTCACCGTTTTATGTAAATCGGTCACATTTTTCAAAATAAACATGTTTCTAATAATAAAAAAAACACTTTCCAAGTTGAACCCGGTCTGAATGACTCGGAAACCCTGGGAAGCGGACTTTAAGGAGTAAAAATCCAGAAAATTTCCTGAGGGAGCCCGCCCCCGGACCCTGTTAGAAGCTTGCTCCTTCGACCCTCGTTTAGGAAATCGGTCAGTAATTATTCTAGATCAGCGCCTTCAAGACCCATCGACTGTTGTTTCCTTTTTCAAATGCCTTGGTTCATGCGCTTCCCAGAATAATAGCAAATGCAATGAATTCAGCATAGCATCCCCAGTGGATTTACATTTCGTATTGTTGTCGTTGCCTTAGAGAATCAGCTCGGATCTACACATTTAATATGACTAAAATTTCCACACAACTGTGAGAGGGATCACATTTTTGATCCAATGTAAGATTATTTGTAAGTGTCTGTAGGGACGTCTTACTGGGACGAATCAATGAAGCGATTTAGGGCAGGCTAAGAGAAGAACAGGCAGGTTTCCACGGGGTAAGAGCCTGTGCCGATCACATATTCACCTTGTGCATGTGAAATAAGGTCTTTTCTATGACCACTTTTAATCCGAAATCAGTCTTCACAATACGTTCTCAGCGGCATTTGCTGTTACCTCTGGAGTAAGGCAGTGTTGAATGGTTGAATCCTCTGTCTCGATCTCAGAGTATTGGTCAATGCCATCCCGAGAGATACAGGTCAACATATAATGTAGGTATAATGCCTACATTATAATGTAGGTAAAATACAGTTCGACCTTCCTCACCCATCTTGAAGAAGAGCTGATGATTTGGCTATACTCTCGAGAAATCGTCTTCATATTAAAGAGGAAAAAGGACAGTAAATGGTTTTGTCTGAAGCCCAAGGCTCTCGCCATGCAAGGGAATCCAAATCAGGAATTCCGGAAATCTTTTTGTATGTTGAATCTCTGGAATCTTGGAAATTTTGAAGGAGGAATTCGAGATCCTGGGCTTTGGAATCCGGAATCCACGGCGTAAAATCCAGAATCCGGGACTGTCTTGAATTCCCTTATATCGGACGACAAGGCGATGCTCTCACCAAAGATGCTCGGCGAAACTGGAATTCATTGATGACTTTATTTATTTGGGCAGTGTTATCAGCAATGAAGATGGCTTTAAATTCAAGAAGATGTTAATAAGGTAAGACTGGAAAAGGACTGAGAGGTATTAGTATACCACAGCGAGTCCACTAAAATCCAGCTGTATAACAGCTGCGTGAGCTAGCTCGGCCTTTTTTATAAGGTAGGAGCAACGGAAAGCGGCCAAGAAATATGTGACTTAAGCTTTCCAAAACTACTAACGACGGGAGATCTGTAATGGAGACCCGGAGAAAGCAGGCTGTCATTCTTAGTATGATGGCCTGTTTAAATCTCGCCAGTGTCAAAAGATTGTTCTTCGATTCCTAGTTAATCTCAATTTTCTAGAGTCGATTTGTTGGCCAGTTTCTCTCTTTCAGCACGTGCAAGAATACGATTGACATTTCGTGTCGTTCGCACGAGTGGTACACGACTTGCACACTCCCTAATTCACACAGTAAAACTCCACCGTCTGGCTTGGATTTAGCTAGATCGGTAGAACGTTTATGTAATCCAGGTCTCAGAGGATTCTGGTAGAGAGTAAAATGACGCCAACGTGGAAATAGCCTATTGTCATACTCAATAAAAACAAACGCATACGAAGGACATTTCATTTAACGGTGCGTTTATTTCTCAAAGAAACTCCAATCCTAATCCAATAATTGCCCAACCTAGTGCAGTCCCCATCGGGACCGGGAGTTAGTGTCATTGTTAGCAGCAAGAGTCTGCAGTAGAAAGAGAATTTACCTGCTGTTCGACTATTGCCGGCGTGTGCGCAAGACGAGAGTAGACTGTACCTATAGTCGTTATGCATTTCGTTTCCAATTTTACAGAGTGCATCCCTGTACCGATCAATATTAAAACAAGTACGTAGATTCATACCCCGCTCTTCTTAGCACATCTTCTATAAGTTAAAACATCTGTCCATCGTAGTTTATTCAGCAACTGCATGGCGTTCATGGGCTCAGTGTATATTTCTGACCACCGTGACAAGTGACGAAGAAAACTGCATTCATTGCTAATTCAATGTACTATTTTATTTAATTTGACCTCCTAGTAAGTTCTATTACCACTATTTATTTCTTACTTGATCTTTAAAACGGCTTAAAAGAATATTTATCCTCATTTTAAGCTTCAAGAAAAGTGTTCTTGCTTAGTGCTACATAGTTTTTTTTCCTCCCTTTGCTTAAGTTATACAAATTCAGATATTGAAGTTAAGTGCACTTTTTTTATTATTATTATTTTTTCGTTTCTTTCTTTAATACAATGAAGCCTACTTAAGTGAAATGATAGTCAATTAAGAATATGTAATACTTTACTTGCACCTTGTTTTTAATTAGTGCCACAATAACGGAGATGGCACTGACCACTAGGTGTACCACTAAGATAGTACACATAATATGAACCACAATTTCTCACTTTGATGTTTGATGACCAATAACAGCAGTTACCATTATAATGGAAACACACCGTCCTGGTGACCTGACCGTCTGCTACTGTAGGGTGACTACCATTCAACCAGCCGGGTGCACTTGTGCCACATCTGTTATACGGTGGACATGAAGTTGGCATCCTTGTGCCTGCGGACCCCTCAAAACGAAACCAACCAGGTCCGATTCCATTGTCACAATAACGGTGGAGAGTAGTGTACGTAACCTTTCTGTCAGTGCTGTTAAGACTTGTGTAATTCTGGCATTCTGATATAGAAAAAAATAAAATAATAGTAATTATAAGAATTAATTTAACTTCTAACTTTTGTTGTTCAACTGGTTTCGTAAAGTTTTATTACTGTACATAAGCAGATTCAAAGTGGGTAATTTTCACGTTCTCTAAGATCCCCAGCACCTGCCCCACTGTGGCGAACTCTGTCTGCATACGGATAATTGAGGATTGGTTACTGACTTTCACGGGTCTTTCACACACTGGTAGACATACAGACCGAGGTTAAGCAATAACATGGGAAAGGGAGACAAATATATCTGTAGGCATTCCTCGATCTGCACCTGCAAATGGATGAGCGATCTCTGCTACATACGATGAATTAGGGAAATAGTAGGTTAAGTAATGATTTTATGCACTAAAACTAATTCAATTCATCACATTGACGCTAGTTTCTTTATCGTCTGTCCTCTTTTTGATCATAAAGTCGTATCATAACATTGTCAAAGTGTTGTGGATCCACGAGTAAGAGCCCCAGGCGACTAGAACATTTGACAATGTTACTGCGGACCTGGCGTCAATTTGCTTTTTACTTTAACAAAAGTTTGGAAAAAGGATCAGTAAAAAACATTTTGCCTTTCAAAAAGAAACTATACTAACATTACAATCCGGTTAATAGGGACACATTAGGGGACATGCCATGGTATACGTAACGTTCGGATGGCCGTATTAAGTGGGCTCTCCAAAAAAAACGTCCCGGACACATGTTGGATTGATATAAAGACTATGGCAGACAAAGAGGAAGAAGGGTAGGAACAATGACTGCGCCGAAAAGCCAAGGAAGTGAAACTTGAGTAGTAATTATTAAATGGTTATATAGTACACGGGAAGAAAGACTGGTTTAAAATCAAACATATCAAGCTATTCTGTTACTTAAACCCAGAAACCTGTCATTGTTTGAACAGTGTAAAATATCTTAGCAAGTGATTGTGACAAGGAAAATGAACGGTACGTCGATAGCCAGTGTCCATAAATAGCAGGGTTGACAGAGTTTGTGCCTCAGGACACAGAAAAGTGTCCAGTGCATTGTGTCCGTATTAACCGGTGTCCGTAATAAAAGGGTAAATTTAGAAACTGCCCGTTATAACTATATACGCGTGTCCGTATTAAGCGGGTGTTCCGTCTTGCAGAAATTAAAATTTGATGTCTGTTCTCTTCCTATTGATAGAAATTAGCCAATCAGCTTGCGAGGAATAACCTGACAGTTAGTTTATGAAAATGTGGCTATCTAAGAAAACTCACAAATCCCGCGCGTAGTAATGTCGGTAATAAAAACAAAAAGAAATGAGCTTACTGAGTGGTCTTGTGCTATAAGGTTGCCTTGGAACATTGGCAGCAAGGTCGAGGTTCAAAATCCCTTGAGTGAGAATGGATACGAACTCAAAAGGAAGTATGAACTATTCCTGTTTGATTTTTTTATGGCCTGCAATTTCATGCAATTTCATTTTCTTCTTCTGCACGGATCCGTGTGCGTAAAGGGATCTCATAGAGCAAATAACAGAAAGCAGCGAACTAGACTTCCTGGAGACCTACCCCTTATAAAAACAAGCTCACGCGAGTGTCAGATACGCTTGAAGCTTGTTATCATAATGATCAGGCTGAAAAGTTCAAAATAACAAACGCCTATAAAGTTTCTAGGGGCATGATGCTCTTTCTTCAAATGGAGCGTTTTTAATCTCGCAGCCTACTTCGAATTTCAGTGACGTTACAGTTTAGCCCCTCCAAAGTTCATTAAACTCAGTCGGAGGCGTAGAGTCCATATTCTCCATATTTGGCATACCCGATCTCCCTATCAGTCACGGTCTTTTTCCATATAAGGAGCATATTAAGCAACCACGACTGCGACGGCATAGAGCGAAAACGCCACAAAAAAGTGTATTCACGCTGCTTCAAATTAATTTCCATTTCGTTCAAGTTGATTGTCAAGTGTTGGTGCATGGTTTTTGGTATTTAATTCTAAGTTAATGTATCTCAATGTAGGAAAACGACAAACAATCGTTTTTTAGTCTGAAAGCGTTCCGTGTTTAGAAACGTTTAAAACAAGAAGAGCAGTGGTTTATCTCTGAGATAGATAGATAGATGCTTTATTGTCTTAATACCTTGCAGCCATAGGCTGAATTACGAAA
>CALNXI010001097.1:135307-151687 GCA_942486025.1 Porites evermanni | reverse complement strand
TATCAGTAATGTCCTCGTGACTTTAAAGCCCCTTTAGATCTGTACCAATGCAAAAACTCTTTGAGGTAATATTTTTACCTGTCACCAAGATCATCAGCTGAAATATGTTTGGGCTTTTTATCCACAGCTGGCAAACCCTTCATTCTTCTTTGTCGCTCAAGCTGGATTACAGAGAGATACAAAGTAATACATGACTTGTAATAAGAGCCACAAATGAATAGGCCATTTCTGAGTTCCCCGGGGCCTCTGTTTCAAAACGAGAGTAGGTGCTCAGCCTTTGATACGGAAATCATTTTTCTTTCTTATGCAAATAAAACTCATTTTCACAAGAAAGGTTGTGTACCTAGCCTCATTTTGAAAGTGAGGGTTTTTGGAACTCGGAAGTGGCCTATTTGAAAGGAGCATGAGATTTCTAGAAATAAAGATAGTGCAATATGATGAAAGACATAAAAGAGCTGAGAAAGGCTGTAATTGTGATACAAAAATTTTCGTAATTGTAGCAGCGTTATGCCCTCTGATTCAAAACACATGCCCATAAAAACAAGGATGTTCTTTGGCCAGTGAGGCAAACATTTATCCTATACCTTCCGACTGTGGTAATATGTGGCTCTTAAATTAAACTATTCCAATGAGGACAAAGTGTTCTTCCGAAGAATGTTTCAAATGTACCATCGACTGGTGTTTGGAAATTTTTTAAACAATGCAAACAACATGTGAACAAGCTAAAGGGCTTCCGCTCTTACGATTTTTGGTAACATAAACATGGCCAGCATACCGTGTATGTCCTGGACCATCATAAACCAATCAACTGCATCTGCTTACAATCTTACACTGGACAAAATTTTGGTCTTTTCAGCGATATGAAGGAACGGTGTGCTGTCTTGCGATATCAATACTTTTATTGCTGTTAAGCAGCCTTAGTTCATTAACAAGTAACTAACCTCTAACTTCCTTAGTCTTTCTTGTTCTTCTTTAGCAAGTTCCTGTTCTGATTTCAATCTGTCAGTTGCCTGAAATATGGCAAGAAAATCCACATGATGGATAATTTGGACTGAAGCCCGCACATTAATCTATTTCCACTATTGAAGATGTCATCATAGGCAAAGATGTGTTAAGCATCTAGTACTTGACCTGTATGTTGGCATGGCCCCTGTTACATTTGTACAAGGTCTAATTTTGTAACTGCTTTACTTTCTCATTGTCCAGCAAACCTCTGCGGATCAACTCGAGCATATTTTGGTATCCCCTTGTGGATTATTGCCCCCACCTCCTCCATACAACCATCATGTTTTTTGTAGGCAGGAACTTGGTGATGGTGTATTAGTGCAACCAATTGAAAGATGCTTTGCTCAAAGGGGCACATGAGTTATCCTCCATCTACCTCCCTGCCTATTTAACATTCATTGGTTCTCCTACCAACTTCCTCATCCCCAATTTCCAAGGTCATGTAGTTAATAATATTAAACCTGCCCCATTTCTTGAGTCATGGTTGTGAGATTTCTATCCTAAGAGTGCAAGGGTCTTTCAAAGAGGCTTCAGTCATATTTCAAGGTGTCTGAAAAAATTCCTAAGAAATTCCAAGTTTTTCTCTGAAGTTCTCCATTCCAGTGCTAATCAGACTGATGGAGATTTTGGCGAAAGAATCATCATTTACTGTCAGTTAAGGTTACAGTAGCTTACATTTTCCCACCAGGCACAAATACGTTGCATGCAATAGGTCTGCAAGCATGAACTGGCACAAGATCAAAGTTTTACAGTCGTCTCGCCACCAAATCATCGCGCCACCAAGACGTCGACCCGCCACCAACGAATAACTCTGAAATACTTGACACAGTTTACTTACCTAGAAAAACGTACCTAGGATTTCCAATTTTCCGTCGAGCCTATTCGAGCCAAATACATATCTGTCGATCCTAATTGACGATCCTGGCATTGAACTTTACTCCAAATACTGATAATGTATGTAGGTTCGGTAAATGTAAGTTCAACAATACCTTCCACACAATCACACTAGCAGAAAGTTTCCCAACCACCAGTCACTCTTTCAAATATGATTATGGAGCGGTTCAGAGAACATTTCTTTTCACGAAAGTTCTTTATTTTGTTGTGTATGTTGGAGGACATTTTACGACAATAAAGCCTTAGCCGTATTCTTGGCGGCGATTTGTTGGTGGCAAGATGGTCTGGGAACGAGGTGACAAGTAGCCTCCCCGCAGACGTCCTTTGGGGTTCGTTTGTCACGCATTCGAAATGAATGAATGAATGAATGCGTGACAAAGGAACCCCAAAGGACGTCTGCGGGGAGGCTAGGTGACAAGGTACCAAAAAGGTAAGTTTTTAATAGGAAAGCACATTGGCAGTATTACTGGTATAATGTCAGGTTTTTCTTTCTAATACTCTACTTACTTACCTTGCCTTTTATTTCAAACGCAAGCTGCCTGACTGCAATGTCATAATCATCAACTTTAGTAGCTGGTATCTCTGCACTGTGAAGTCCCTGTTGTANTACAGTCGTCTCGCCACCAAATCATCGCGCCACCAAGACGTCGACCCGCCACTAACGAATAACTCTGAAATACTTGACACAGTTTACTTACCTAGAAAAACGTACCTAGGATTTCCAATTTTCCGTCAAGCCTATTCGAGCAAAATACATATCTGTCGATCCTAATTGACGATCCTGGCATTGAACTTTACTCCAAATACTGATAATGTATGTAGGTTCGGTAAATGTAAGTTCAACAATACCTTCCACACAATCACACTAGCAGAAAGTTTCACAACCACCAGTCATTCTTTCAAATATGATTATGGAGCGGTTCAGAGAACATTTTCTTTTCACGAAAGTTCTTTATTTTGTTGTGTATGTTGGAGGACATCTTACGACAATAAAGCCTTAGCCGTATTCTTGGCGGCGATTTGTTGGTGGCAAGATGGTCTGGGAACGAGGTGACAAGTAGCCTCCCCGCAGACGTCCTTTGGGGTTCGTTTGTCACGCATTCGAAATGAATGAATGAATGAATGCGTGACAAAGGAACCCCAAAGGACGTCTGCGGGGAGGCTAGGTGACAAGGTACCAAAAAGGTAAGTTTTTAATAGGAAAGCACATTGGCAGTATTACTGGTATAATGTCAGGTTTTTCTTTCTAATACTCTACTTACTTACCTTGCCTTTTATTTCAAACGCAAGCTGCCTGACTGCAATGTCATAATCATCAACTTTAGTAGCTGGTATCTCTGCACTGTGAAGTCCCTGTTGTAGGAAGATCACGTTAAAACAAGCTTGTAAGTCAGCTGGGACTGTCTATGGGCTGCATCAAACTAACCACTCACCAGCCTAGTCCCTAGGCGTTCTCTCTTGATCCGTTATCGGCGCAAAGTCTGGGAAAGAGCGGGCGAGAGAACGGCATTCTCGTCGAATATCTCTCGGTGACAGCTCATGGTAGAGTCCAGGAATGACCAAGCCGAAAACGCCTGGGGACTAGGCTGACCACTCACTATATTGTGAATGTCACATTCATTAGGTAGAAATTAATGTGAGGGAAAGTAATAAAACAGACAGACCAAAAAATCATAACATTAAACAAAGAGCAAGAACAACAAAAAATTGTCTGCCTCACATCCCTTATTGGTTGAAAGCCATCGTTATAAACTATCCTGGCCCAAAGTCAAAAGTTAGAAAAAGTACCAGTTATAGAAATATTTTGCTCTGACTTGCTGAACACTCACTGAAAACACACTGTTCAGAGAACAAATGTTTCTATTCAATAACTATTCAACATTGCAAAGTACATGGGTACCTGCTTTGACATCAGATTTTGAAGGCTTTTCCAGTCTTGATCCAGCTTGTCTGTCAAGTTGACAGTCTCCTCTTTTGCCATTTGCCGTTCATGCTGCCCGAAATTGAGCATTAGTCATGATACATGTCTACTTCATTAGCAGAAAAATTTTTAAAATGTTATCTATTATTCATTCAAAATATCCGTATTAAAATCTACCATCCCAGGTCAGATTTTAACGACTTTAATAACCCCATGCACTCCTAACAAAAATAATTTTTGACTGCTTTTGTACACAGAACTTTATGATTTTTCATCATAAAAGGGGCAAAATAATATGTCCACAGAGAAGTGTGGTTAAGTACTGTTACTTGTAAGTTACATAGTTAAGTCTACAGGGTAAGGTAAGTGCATGGAGTGTGGAAAAGGCACTGTGTAAGGGTCAATCAGTTGTATATAGATTGCAGTGATTTTGTTACGTCATCCTGCATCCCTGATGCATAAAAATCCCCAAAGAGGCAAAATAAGTCGTGTTATACATCTCATAGGACGCAAAGATCGACTGATCAATCTGAAGTTGTTTTTTGTAGAATATCCTGTTCGTGCAATTTCTGTGGCTGTTCTTGCAAAAGACCCAGGGATCCATTGTTTTTTGAACAGGGAATCATTGGTTCTGGAGTGGGACTTATGATTTTTCACAAGATGAGTCCCATGCAGGACTCACCATGACTATTTGTGACAAAATCACCGTATTTGTTGGTAAAACACAAATGGCCTCTTCAAGAGATACTTGGTTGCATTAACTGTCTTTAATTTAATACAAAGCTGGTCCCCTGAGAAGGAAACATGAAGAAAATCCTGTCTTATGATTGGCCACCCAAGACAGCAAAATGAGCCTAACACGTCCACTTGTGATTTCCTTTTAATTTGGTCCCATGGAAAAGAAGTTCTCTTGCCATAATATTATTATAACATACAATTGACCAAGTAAGTTGGATCAAGATGGCTGATAATTAGGCTTGTTTTTGGTTTGCATTTTCTTTACCTTGACTAAATTTCACAAAAAAAGAACTTGGCCAATTTGCGGCCATATTGACCTCACACTTGGTCAAAAACACAATCATATATGAAACCTACCTTTTTGATCTTAGCTTTGGCAACCACCTCCTCCATTATCTCTTTCCTACTCTTGTGCTTATCTTCATCCTAAATGTTTAAGTGGTTTCACATGTAATGGACTTTAAATGATTTATATGATTTTTTTGTAAAGCAAATTGACTACAAGACACTTCTTATTGAAAAAATTTATAAAAACAGCTTGTGTTTATCAGTCATTATTATTTTTCACGACAATTGCCCCCTGGGTTCAAATTATTCACAGACTCATTTCCAGATACATACTTTTTACTACAACTGAGCGAATTCTCACATGCTGATTGGTTGAGAGCTATGATTCATGATAAGAGTAAAGACCAAGGAAATACTGAGTCCACAAGCAATCATTACCTTCTGTCTTGGACTGTATTTTCGTTCATATTTTCAAAATAAAGCCAAACTGAGGGTACATTGTATCTGCCAGAATGGCACTAAATTGAGGTGACAAAAATTCAAGAACTTTTATTGGGATGGCCAAAAGGTAGCCGTGACCACTTAATAAAGGTTTATAATGAAGCCTCAACTGATTATTTTTACCTTATCAGACAGGTTATCAGCTGTTTTCTTCTTTGTCAAGAAGCCACCAAAATGAAGTTCTTTCACATCATCCGCTATTAAGAGAAAAAGAAAGTATCACTGCGAGTTCTCAGCAGAAGATAGAAAATGATAACATTATCTTTATAATAAAGCAAAAAACCAAGGCATATTTCATCATAAATACCATCATCCTGATTATTGTCAAAATTGTCATCATCATCGCTTAGCAGTACGGCATCAAACTTGTCAATTTCTCCAAGAGATTGTCCTAAATGAGTAAGCTCCTCATCCTCTAACCTATACTTCCCGCGTCGCTCATGATGATGCTGATTGTCAAGAATACAATATGACATTACTGTTTGTTTTCTAAAACTCTGCCTGATTAAACTATCAATATTACAAAGAAACCAGAAGTTTGAGGTGTTATGAAAACTCAGACCTCAGACGTCCACTGAAAAATTAAACTCCATCAGGTGTCTTGAAAACTAAGACCCTTAAAAACTGAGATCATTGGGTGTGTCAAAAACTCCGACTCCCAAAAACTCACACCATCGGGTGTGTTGAGCCTCACACTCCCTCCCCCCCCCCCCCCCCCCCCCCCCCCCCCCCCCCCCTTTTTTTGACATTTTAATTTCTCTCTGCTTTTAAAAAATTTTTCTTTTTTTTTCAAAAAATTTTTTAAAATTTTTTTAATAAAAAATAAAAATTTTTTTTTTTTTCCCTCAACTTAAAAATAAAAAATATACTTATAATTTTTTATCACCCCCCCATTTTTTAAAAGAAAACAAAAATTTGGAGTGTTATTAAAACACAGACCTCAAACGTCCACTGAAAAAATAAACACCATCCGGAGTTTTTAAAAATAAGACCCCTAAAAACTTGAATCTTTGGGTTTGTTAAAAACTCCGAGTCCCCAAAACCCACGCCATTGGTTGTGTTGAGCCTCCCCCTCCCCCCCCCCCCCCCCCCCGCCACACACACACTTCCCCTATCTTGAGTACATATAATGTACCTTGAGCTTTACAACAATTTTCCTGATTCTTCAAAAGACTTTCTGAAATTTTGTTAAATGAGAATTAAACATTTTTCATTTCTACCCTAACTATAAATACCATACATGTACATGTAATGTCCTGAACCACACCAGTTCAATTTGTGGTCCATTTGTGTTTATTGGAGGGAAGGGTTGGGGAGGGAAGGGATTCTCCTTTAAAAATGATACAAACTAGATTCTTTTAAATGCATAAAAGGCTTGAAAGGCACGTTAAAAAAATTAATGTCCCTTTTTGTGCGTTCTTTTAAATATCCCAGTGCCACTATTCAACTCGATTTCAAAGAATGATTGAAATCTAAAAACCATCCTGCATGTTAGTGACATTTAGAGCTGCGTTACAATATATATGTTGTGACAAGTATCACGTTGTGGAACTCGGACTTTTCTCTGGAACTTGAATCAAGGCTTGTCGAGATTTGTCAAGATAGTTTGCTTTTTTGTTAAGAGGTTACAGTTTTGGAACAGAATCTACATTTTGGTCCTCCGGAAACTGGATATTTGCATTGGTGTAATAATCGGATTGTAATCAGAACCAGTATTGTGGAATTTGCAAGGGACTTGTTCGAACTGGGAAACATTTGGCGGGAAGTCTATCGAGAACTGATCATGAAACTGGAGGAATTATGGAGGGAAAAATAGAAAAGTTAAAGGAGGAAAAGAGAACCCTCAAGACAAGTATAACGAAGCTTCTGAACGAATTAGCAGCCCAATTATTGAAGAAAATGCCAAACAAGGAAAATGTCACGGAAAAACTACAGGACTGTGACAAGCGACGGGATGAATTGTTGGAGCTTTTGGAGTCACTTCAAACCTTGCATGGAGAAAATAAGCATGTATCACTGGCAGCTTCAACAGGTGATGAAGTGGATAAATTGATAGATCGTGTGGATAATGAGACAAAGGAAGCTCAGCTTTTTCTTATCGCAAAGTAACAGCAAAGAAAGCGAAGGAAATAACACAAGCCAGAGCGGCACATTTGAGAGCACACATGGCAAAGATTCATATGGTCACGTGGTTGATACAAACAAACAACTCAAGTGGATTCGAATCCCAAAGTTTTCGGGCAACAAGAAAGAATATCAGTCATGGTGGGCAGCATTTTCCGGTTGTGTGCATGAAACAATTTGTCAGTTCAGTTTAAAATGTTGTGGCTCGAAAGCTGTTTAGAAGGAGAGGTGGCCGAAACAGTGATAGGACTAGGTTACTTGGATCATGCGAACGAAGCGGCTAAGGCAAGGTTGAATCAAAAGTATGGGGGAAACAGGCGACAGGTTCAAGCCCATATCGATGAGCTACATAAGATGAGGCCAATAAACGCTGATAATCCAAGAGAGCTAGAAAGATTTGCCAACATAGTGGAGGGGAATGTGGTTTCTTTAAAGGAAAATAGGAAGTTTGCTGACCTGCTGGAAGGAGACACATTGTATGCAATTGTGCTGGAAAAACTTCCTTAAGCTCTACTTAGCCACTACTACTGATGGATTAAAGAAAAGGGAAGCATGGAGTCTCTTGAAGAGCTGCATCACTGGGTTGCTGAAGAAGCTGAGTACCAGGTGCAAGCATCAGAATTTAAGCATGGTTTGTCCAGTGTTGGAAATGCACGAGCTAAACCAAGTCTCATTTCGGGATCGCAGAAGAGAAATGTGATCGTCCCTGTAAGGTATGCAAGCAAAAACACCCAATTTGGAAATGTGATGTGTTCAAAGGAATGGACCATAGAAAGAATTGGGAGATGGCAAAGAAACTTGGACTGTGTTACCATTGCTTGGGGAAAGGGCACCTTTGTGACTCATGTACTTGGAGCAGAGAGTGTGGAATTGACAGATGCAAGGACAAACATCACTTGTTACTTCACGACGAGAAAATAGCTCAAGGGTCCATGGAGGGGAAGGCTGACACACCCCTGATAGAGGAAAACAAGTCCAGTACGTATGAAACAGAGCAAGAACATGCACAGAGGAGCATTGCCTTGTGTACTGTTCCAGTCATTCAGAAACATGGGGAGAGACATTTAAGTTAATTGTTAATTGTTTCTGGGATGAAGGAAGTGATATATCGTATGTTAACGAGGATGTGGTAGAGGAACTGGGGTTGGATGGTAGGAACGAAAAAGTAATTATCAATGTTGCTAATGGTCAGAAAGTCAATTTAATGTCAGCAATCATGGAGATTGGTTTGGAGAGTCTGGATGGTCAGGTGGACACAGTCATTGTAGCAAAAACATCTCAAAACATCTGTGGTGGGATGAAACCCACCAACTGGCTGCAAATCAAAGATAAGTGGAAGTATTTGAGGGACATTCCTTTTCCTAAACTTGGAAAAAGGAGTAAAATCGATGTTCTTATTGGTTCAGATTATACCAGCTTGCTGTTTCCTATGAAAGAGGTTCATGGAGGTGACAATGAACCTATTGGCAGACTGTGTCCATTGGGGTGGACAGCAATTGGTACCATTGGTACATCCAAGGGACATGGAGCCAGTAACACTGGTTACCTGAACATGTACATGTATCACATACAGTGGTCAGAGTGTAGTGATGGAGATCTAAACTATCTCCTGAAACAATTTTAGAGCCTTGAAGCTATTGGGATCACACGGCAGGTAGAGCAACCACTTTCCCCCGAAGAGAAACCAGCCTTTGATAAAGTGAACAAGATAATCAGGTTTGATAGTGAGAGATATGAAGTTGCTGTGCCTAACTGCAAACATGAAAGACCAGCAGTACCACCAAACTGACAGATGGAAGAGAAACGCCTTCACACAGTCGAGAAGTTAATGCAACATGAGAAGCTGGCACAGGCTTACCAATCAGTGGTTGATGACTACGTAAGAAAAGGATATATCTGAGAAGTCCCAGAGGATGAGCCGAAACCACCATCAGAATGGTTCCTTCCACATTTCCCTGTGGTGAGACCAAAGAAGGAAACAACCAGTGTTCTGGAAACACTGAATCACTACCCGGCCTAAGTTGCCAAGTCACATTGTGGACATTTTAGTTAAGTTTAGAAAGGAGCCAGTTGCCATGGCTGGTGATGTGAGCCAAATGTATCACCAGATACATCTCAGAACAGGGGACAGGCCCCTGCATATATTCTTGTAGGGGACTTGGGCAGTGAGGATACACCAGAGGTTTACTAGTTTAAGAGGTTTATTTTTGGAGGGTGTTACTGCCCATTTTGTGTCCAGTTTGCTCAGCAACCTCATGCCAGACTTAACAAGGAGACTTACCCATGGGGAGCTACATGTAATGCAGTTTTAGAACACTGTTACATGTTACATGGATGATCTGATGCCATCCACACCTATGGTGGATGATGTGAAGGAAACAAGAAAGCAGCTTACAGAACTAGGGGATTTGGCAGGTTTTCACATCCGGAAATGGATCTGGAATGAACCGGATGTAACTGCTGACATTGCGGCAGTAGAAAGGGCTTCTGAGATAGACTTAGAGGAGAGAGAATTGCCAACAACCAAGACCCTGGGTTTCCTGTGGGCTGCCAGAGACAACTAATTTTCCTTTAGACACTTGTTACAGTTAGATGGATTTGAATTCACCAAGAGAAATGTTTTGAGGCGAACAGCATGAGTTTAAGACCCATTAGGCTTCTTATCACCTTATGTAATCAGGTCCAAGTTGTTGATACAAAAGGCATGGCTGGAGACACAGGATTGGGATGAACTGTTGCCAGCATATCATCAGCAAGAATGGACAAAGTGGTTTTGAGAATTGGATGACCTTGAACTTGTGAAAATCACGAGGTGTTTGAAAGACCCAAGTCCTAAGGTGGAAGAACTGAGCATTCATACATTTAGTGGCGCGTCAGAGAAAGCATGTCATGTGTATGAGGGTGGCAACATTACTGCTTGATTGATTATGTCAAAGTCTAGGCTTGCACCACCGAAAGCAGTGAGCAACCCCAGATAAGAGCTTTTAGGTGCACTCATCAGATTACCATTAACAAGACAAGTTTGCTCTGCACTCAAGGTACCTACAAATGGAGCGACCTATTGGGTGGACAGTATGAATGTGGGATACTGGATCCAAGGTCAGAGTAGAGAGTATAAGCCATTCATAGCCCATCATGTTGGAGAAATTTATGAGTTCTCTGCTCGTAATCAGTGGTGCTATGTTCCTACAGATGTAAACCCGCCAACCTTGGAATAAGAGGCCTAACAGTAGAAGAGTTAGCAAGCACCGACTTATGGTGAAATGAGCCCAAATTGTTGAAGAAATCAAAACAAGACGGGCCAGAGTGCAACATTGACAAGCCAACGTCAACAGAGACCTTAAAGGAACAAAAAGGAACAAAAGGATGCTACCACTTAACTGAAGAAGGTGAAGAAATGGCTAGAGTTGAAGAAGTGTGACGATTGGACCCCTCAAGATACTCCAAATGATATCAAGTAAAAACAAAAGAAGAAAGTTCTGAAAATTGGGTTGTCTTTAGTTTGTGTGACAGCATGGGTGCTCGGATTACGAACAATTGTAGGAAACCAGCTGAGCAAAGAGAGAAGGGTGAACTGAAGCCGTTACAGGTTCAAAAAAAGGTGAAGAATTTATCATTCAGGAGGTTCAGGCTTAAGTGTATGCAGCAGAGATAGAGCCATTGAGAAGTAACAAGGAAATCCTAAGAGGAAGTACATTGGCGCCGTTCAATCCAGTATTAGTTGATGGCATTCTGAGACCAAAAACCAGACTATGGCATGCAGGCAATCTTCCATATGATGTCAAGTGTCCAATCATACTGCCTAAGAGGAATCACGTCACAGGACTGATTGTTAAGTACTACCATGAATTAGCGGGTCACCAGATGGGGCTCAGCTTTATAATTTTAATTACATGATTAAAATTATGTGAGTGACAACCCTAACGGCGACCGCGTCTTGACTGACTGGACAGATGGGTGATGATTTTGTACTGGAGAGTGTCGACATTGAGTCATTTAATCCAAGAAAGTGCTGGAGAAGAGTACAAGAGCTCACAAGACATGCGTGGAACCGATGGATGAAAGAATACTTACCACAGATTGGATCAAGACAGAAGTAGTACTTCTGTAACGACAATTTATACGTTGGAGACGTTGTCGTTGTTATTGATCCCTGTACAGTGAGGTGAGAGTGGAATGTTGGGTGCATCAAGCAGACGTACCCTGGCCCTAGCGGCCTTATGCGAGTGGTGAACATATGGGTTAATGTTAAGACCCTTAAGTGACCAATAACTAGAACCTCTCCTCTGGAGATTCGAGACACTGAAGTGAAATCAGATTAATCTGTAACAAGAACACTTTGGACAACAATCATCTAAAACTAAGGATGTATTTCAGTTAAAATGTTTTGGAATTTCAGCTTCCCTGTACTTCCTGAGGGGAAGAAATGTCAGTGACATTTAGAGCTGCGTTACATTATATACGTAGTCACAATTATCACGTGTTTATGTCATGCAACGTTGTTGAACTTGGACTCTTCTATGAAAACTGACGCGAGACTTGCCAAGATTTGTTGAAATAGTTTGTTTTTGTTAAGAGCTTACAGTTTTGGAATAGAATTTACACTGCATTGTGATCCACCAAGCAGTGTCACCCAGGGGGTTGTACATGTAATTTATCATTACAACGAAAATAATAATTATTATATTATGCCAACACAATTATTATATTATGCCAACACAAGACACCCAAAACTCTCCCCATTTCTTCCAAGGCCATAGGAAGCTTGGTACACCAAACACCCAAATTAAATAAATACTCTGGTAAGTCATTTGTTTTTAGGTTAAAGATTCCATACACCAGACTAAAAAAACCCTGGATACATAATACCTGAAACCTCTTGCCAACCCTAAACAAAAATACCTTTTTCTCCATCGTAAATCTCTTCATCATTTTTTCTTCAAGAGTCATCTTCTCATCATATTCACCAAAACGGCGATCAATAAACAAATTTGCCTCGGGTAAAGTAAATAAACAATATTATACTGACATACAGAAGATGCATGACAGAATAGTAGTAGAATTTTGTGGAGTACAGCCAAACTTATCCTACATGTAAAAGGTCACCTTGCTAAAAAGCAACTGACCATTTTCCATTTTTCATTTATTTTTCCATGTTATTTTCAGCAGATTGCTTTGAGTGTTACAGCGTGCAATCTTCTTCAAAGCTGATTTTTTTCTCTATATCAAAAAAACATCTTGATAAACAGTTATAGGAATGCACTTCTTTGAAAAAGTTCACAGTCAGCCTGAGTACATCCTGATATGTTAAATTGCAACAATCACTTCAATAATTAACTAAAAAGTGCTTTCTACCATGATTACTATGATAGGTCTATGTAATTTGTTCTAAGTCAACATAAAATTCAGGGTAAAATAGTTTCAACCTACATGTAGGCTGACTCTCACTTTCCTTTGTTTTATTTCCTAACACCAATTTAATTCATATCAAACTTGAATTTCCCGCTCTGTTGATTTTGCTTAACAAAGAACTCGTTTCCAGTTTTACCAAAAAATGCATTTATATTGAATATCATCGACCAGAAAATTTTTCTGGGTACCAACCTTATTTTTCTGTTTGTATTCTACCAACAGTGTCTTTTGCCTCTACAAAATAACCAAAAATAACCAAATCAAATAAGTAACTTGTTTTCAATGTCTACACACACTATTAAACACAGTGTTTCAAATACTTCGAAGCCTGGGAGGACTTGCATGTGCATTTCTGCACCCTTAAGGAAACGTTTTAGTTTGGGCCCTTTTTTGGCACGAAAATCACCTTCTTTATAGCTTTTGATCGTGATATTCCAGGTAAACCCTTGTCATGTTTGAGATTTCTTCCAAGAATGTCATGCTTTCTCCTGTTTGTATGAATTTCAAACGGGTTGCTTTTCACTTGTTTGATTTCACTCTTGGGTTGCTTTTTGGCAAGCTTGACAGAAGCTTTCTTTGACTTTACCATGATGTTTGCCGATGAAGAATAGGCGATTTCAAGATAACAACTTAAAATACTCTACTTCCAGCACGTGTGTAACACGCCATTTTGTTACATTTCGTGAAGTGTTTCATAGAGTAATTTAGGATCTAGCGAGCGCTGACCATATTGACTGAGTACTCAGAAAGCATTCTCGGTGTTGCAATGCTCTACCAGATTATTTTAATTCATCAATATAAAACATCGTAAGATATGCCACGTAAAACGCGTTAAGGTGACGATTATTTCAAAAAAGCTGTGAAGTGCTTTCAAAGGAAGTTTACACTAATCTCTTTCGGGTGCAAAAGTGTCGGATAAATGAAACTTTAATCAACCAATAAACAAGTGTGTTTACTTTACGTCACGCATCGGTCCTCAGCTATGCTCAACACAATCGGCGGAGAAATCGCGGGACGTCTTGTCTGCTGAGAAACCCAGGAACTAACTGGAAATTACTTCCTCAGATTGAGTGTTTCTGCTTTATGAAGCTGCCCGCCTTCGGCATTGCGGCTGAAGCGGGTAGATTCGAGCATAAGGTTGCCCAAAATAGGCTGCTCGGAAAGCACGGTTATGGGCGGCTTTCAGTCAAATAGAAAACCCTCGTACGATGCGAACGGCGAAGGTATTGGCAAGAAGTTAGTGATTTTTTTGTGGAAATCAAAATACGATTGTTGAATTATTTATCTTTTCTTTTCAGTCAATTTTGATCATTTCCAAATACTCCGTGCTATTGGAAAAGGAGCGTTCGGAAAGGTACGTACGTGATGCTCGATTTGCGGTGGAAAAATTTGATTTGTTTCAGCAGGTTGCGTTTGATTTTAATCGATTTTTTTTCTTTAGGTCTGCATTGTTCAGAAAAAGGACACTAAAGCCATGTATGCAATGAAATATATGAATAAATCTGCGTGCATCAAAAAGGACGCTGTACGAAATGTGCTTCGCGAGTTGGAGATTCTCAAATTCCTCGAGCACCCGTTCCTTGTCAATTTGTGGTTTGCCTTTCAAGATGAAGAAGATATGTTTATGGTCGTAGATCTACTGCTTGGTGGGGATATTCGGTATCATCTGCAGCAAGTTACCAAATTTGACGAACCGAGAGTCAAGTTATATTTATGCGAGCTTGGTTTAGCCCTTGGTTACTTGCGAAGCAAGAAAGTTATTCACAGGTGATCTTCTTCAGCTTAAACGATTGTCGAATTCATACACTCTGTTTGTTTGCTTTTCTATTTTAGCCGTTTTCTGACGATCGCACAACACGAAATGAAATCATTTTCTCTCTTTTCCAGGGATTTAAAGCCGGATAATTTATTGCTCGACGAGAAAGGTATGGGGCAAGGTTAAATTTTATTGGTCTTTACTTAATTACATTGGTTCCTTTTCCTTCCTTTTTAACTTTGTTCCTCATGGGTAAAAAGCCTTTGTTGTTTTCTGTGAGCGTTTCCGAGTGAGCTATATTTGTATTGGTCACCTATACAATCCCCGCGGCGTCGCGGCGCACATCAGTGGTTATACTATTAAACTTGCAATTCAGTCGGGAAAACAAGAAGTACAAAAGAAATATCATTTTCACTAATTTTCGGGAAACACAGTCCAATTATTTTGGTTATGGATATGTTCGTTTGCCTAAATCATAGAACGTTGCTGGGACAACCACTTCAATTTAGACTCACTCTCTTTACTTTTTTTCAAGGTCATGTCCATTTGACGGATTTCAATATAGCTACAATTTTGGAAGATGGAAAATTGGCAACTTCAATGTCTGGAACAAAGCCATATATGGGTAAGAACGGGGAAGTGGAATTTATTAGTTTTAGGACATTATTTGCAGCTGTTCTTTAAAGTGAAGAACACTTGCAAATATGGAGCTGTCACTTTATCATAAGAGCTCCACGAGGAGGCATAGGAAGGGTGCTGAAAAAAGAGTTAGGACACAGTGCCAGCCAGCGAGCCATGCGAAAGGAAAATAGAAAAAACTTGTAAAAGCAGTAAAAAGAAAAAAAAAAACAACCGAAAGCTAACCATTGTAAATTATTGTTTAACGCCTAAAAGCGCTTAACCCTAATCAGTCAAAGTAGATCAATACTGCGTAATTCTGCAAATATTCCATCAGCAAAACCTCGAAACTGAGCAGGAAACATTTTTCATGCATTTTCAATTTCATAAAACTCTAGTTTTCGCATGACTCGCAGATTGTCTGGACCCCGAAAAAAGTAGGTCATAAAGTTGTGACAAATTGAATCAGTTCTAGCCATTGCATGAAATCATCACCTTACACGTAGCTTCACAGTAATATTTCTCTCCCCATACTAAAAAGGAGCTCACTCAAAGGGAAGAGCAGGCCGATTTCTAGGTCCAGTCTCCAGCCATGGATGTTGAAATATGCCTGCGCAGTACTCCCTATCCAATGGCTAGGTGCATGGGCTGATCTATTGCTAAAATTGACCAATCAGAGGCAAGCCCACAGAATTTTGCTTTTCAAACATGAAATAACCAAAAAGGTTCAGAGAATGTTATGTTGTTGCTCTAAGTTAATTAAAAGAACCTTACATTACTTGACTTGAAATTTAGTCGTGGAAAATTTCAGCAAAATAGAACTCAGAACATTCATCAGGATTGTCCTGTAATGTACATGTAGGTACAAGCAAGGTAACCCCGGCCCTTCTTTCTATTACATTTATATATAATTATTAAAAATTTCCTTGCCATTCTACATTGTACAATACTGTAGAAAGTTTCATCAGGAGTCTAGGGACCCAAGTCTACATTAATGCAGGGTTGAATTGGTAATATTTCTGTTCTTTGTTGTTGTAGCACCTGAAATATTTGCCACAGCTCGCGAGGAAACACAAGGATATTCATTTGGTGTTGACTGGTGGAGTTTAGGTGTTTGTATCTA
>CALNXI010001097.1:68234-133886 GCA_942486025.1 Porites evermanni | reverse complement strand
AAAGCATTTCCCCTTTGCTGATCATTCAATCACTTCTGATAACCTCTTCTCTTTATTATTTATTGCTATAATAAATATTGTTTGGAGAAATTTGATGTTGGTCAGTCTTGGAAATTAAAGGGTTAATACCTTGTTAGGTCTGCAACATGGACTCAGTCCCTGTACATGGCTGTGCGGAAATACAAAATTTCTTATCTAGTGTTAAAAAATACTTCTTCAACACAAGAAGAGAAATTTTGTATCTTTAAGCGGCCATGTAATGTTCTGTTTATTTTATAAACACCAATGAAATACCAAACCATTTCACTTTTATTAGTTTTTGGTTGTGAAAGGCACGATTTATTATGTAGCCATAGCAACGGTCATCTTTTCCCATGTGAAGATATCATGTTTTCACGTGAAAGCTCACCTGGTATTTCATTGGTGTTTATATAAAAAGATAGTTTAATATTAAAATGAATATAAATACTAATAATAATAACATTGAACTTATTATTTAATAACACTGAATATTGCTTTTTAACTTACTTCCTTCCAGAGACCTTATGAGATTCATGCCAACACAGGCCTTTCTGATGTCCGGCAAATATTTGCCTCAGAATCAATCCATTACCCATCTTCTTGGTCACGGGAAATGATACACGTCCTCCACAGAGTAGGTTCAGTACTGTTCCCTAGAGTTTAGTTTTGGAACTTTAATTAACCCATTCGCCCCTGAGCCACCTGTAACCGCCTGTGCAGAACCACGTCCTTTCTACCGCTTGTGATGTCATCAATTTTCATGGTCAAGGACAACTTTGTGCGCTAACTTGTGCAGAGTGAAGAGATCTTTCGAACCCTACCAAGCTCAACTGGCCTGTTTGACTGAATCCTACTCATTTGAGTAGGATTCATACTCAAATCCCTACTCATCCTGCTGCACAAGTTAGGTGTCAAAGTTTTGCCATGTGTTAAAATAATGATTTACAAGCGGTACAAGAGAGCTGGTTCCAAGCAGGCAATTTCATGCTATTGAGGAGTGAATGTGTTAGTTGATGGTATGTTCTAATAATAACTATTGTTTCCAAATACAGCTTCTTCAACATGATCCTACTAAAAGACTTGACACTATAGAGGCACTGAAGCAAGAAAGTCTCATGGCAGATGTTGACTGGGAGGCTGTAGAAGCTGTTAATGTCCAACCTTCCTTTGTACCCCCGGTAAGCTGTTTCAGCCATTTCAGTGGTTCAGTCCGCCAACCTCCCCTAATCAACCTCCCAAAATTTGAAGAGTTTGTGGTTGCTTACAGGAGCTGATGGCTAACAAGAGTTGAAATACAGGAGGTCTTTTATGAGGAGAAGACCAGACTCATCTACTTTTTGGAGAAAATGTATTGCATGCAATTTTTAGGCTACAATTTATTATGTTATGAAAAAAATCCATGTTGTTAGTTTGACCAGTTGATGTGAAAGGTCTGAGATGTCATTCATCATCATCATTCAATGGTACTTACTTTTTGACAGCCCTGCATTGTACTCCTGGAATACTGCTCCCTCGCCCCCAAATCAACCCCTCGGGCTGTTAAAAAAATATATTATTTGTATCGTACAATTTATTCATCAGTTGAGATGTATTTTTTGTCCTTGCTCAGGGCTGTCATTAAGTTTTGAAGCAGCCGTAGCAAATGAAGATTCACCCATAACATCTCACAAAAATTTGTGGTGTCACCTTAATAACTTTCCACTTTGATCACCCATAACATCAAGACAATTAGTTAGTGAGCTCAACCGTAACAGGTGTTACGGGTTACAGCCCTTAATGACAGCTCTTCTTCCTCATGGAGATTTATCATTTTAATTGAATTATTTTTTCTTAAAAATTGATTTATTAGAAGGACCACTTGAACTGTGATCCAACCTATGAGCTGGAAGAAATGATCATAGAAACCAAACCACTTCACAAGAAGAAGAAGAGGCTTAAAAAATTGTCCAGCAAAGTTGTAAGTAAGAATAATTTACAAATAATTAAGTTGTGAGTAAGAAAAAGTGAAAAAAAAGTAAAAGTTGTAAGTAAGAACTCGCTCTACTGTTCAAAAAGAGTCTAGAAGAAGTTTCCCAAGTGGCTTGGCCTGCCTCGCATTGCCCAGTCACTCACATCATGGGCTGAGTGTCTTACAGTAAACTCATATAGTAGCTGCTAGTGGGACCCATGTATGATACCTTATGATGATTTTCAAGCAAAATCAGGATGGTTGGACAGTTTGTGTTCTGGAAGCATTTGCCGACATGTCACATGCATGCAAGGAGATAACATTGGCCAAATTTATACTAGAGACAAATTGTCCATCTGAGAAGGGTAAATCATCTGGATATAAATCCGGTGTTCAGCCAAATATTTGCCCCAAATTTGTGTCGTCAGTCAGCGCATTTGTAAGACATGCTGCGAGACAAAGACAAGAAGTGAAGATGAATTTAGCACCAAAATTTCTCATATGCATAATTCGTCCTAGATGGATAATTCACTTCTCTANGCTGTTATTTTAAAGGTAATGCTCAAACTCACATCCATTTCCCCCCGTGATCTTGGGGAGTCCTTAAGAAGAAGAAGAAGAAGAAGTGCCTTTATTTACCATACATTTCACCAGTCCGTATTTTATAGTCCGTATTTTATACCCAGTCCGCAGTCCGTAGTCCGCAGTCCGTGTTTTATACTGACTGCCATAAATTCATTCATACACATAACCTACTACACTACTACAAGGTAGGAGATCAAGCCAGCGTCGAAGTTGAAGGAGTCGAAGAGAAAATGCTCATCTTCTCGTCAAGTTTAACGCCTGGACGGATCAAAGGCTTTTGAATCGTACTAATTTGAAAGATTCCTGCGTGTCTTAAATTTGGTAAGACCTCTATCCTAACCGTGCTGTAGCGCACGATGCACGCTTTCAGCGAGGAATTTGATGCTACCGAACTTTGGCGAGCACGTGCTTCTTTGGAAACGATAGATCTTCTCGCTCTCGAGTTCGGACCTGATTAATTACGAAGTGCGTCTACTACGAGTGAGCGAGTGACTCATTTGCATATCTCAGTCCCTGCAATAACTCGTGGTACGCTCGCGCGTACCCACGAGTTAAAAACTAAAAGTTGTAAGTAAGAACTCGCTCAGCTGTTCAAAAAGAGTCTAGAAGAAGTTTCCCAAGTGGCTTGGCCTGCCGCGCATTGCCCAGTCACTCACATCATGGGCCGAGTGTCTTACAGTAAACTCATATAGTAGCTGCTAGTGGCACCCATGTATGATGTCTTCCTAGCTTACATTTAACATGTTACTCTTAACATGTCTGTTGAACTCTCATCCATGACACATGTCATTTTATTTAAAGAATTCAAAACTTTGACTTTATATCTGTTATAAGTTACTGTAACTAGTAAAAACTGTTCGGGTTTCAGACTGTCCAACAGAGTATGTAAAATCGGGATATTAATTTTAATCACTGAGGAATCATGTGAGCTACTAGCTGGTTCTGGGGGCATTTGCCCCTAGAAACTTTTGAAATCTTGATGCTCTGAAATGCCATTTCTACAATGAAGTGTTCTAAGGGTACAATGATATTTTTGTCTAAACTGATTGCCATTTTTATGCTTATTTTATTCGCGTGCCTTCATGTACAATAAAGTACTTGATTTTAGAGTATTCTGGATATCAGTCTCAGTTAATACAGTATACTCTGTTAGGTGTTCTTGTATAAGTGTTGTAATTAAGGATTCGTTTGAAAATTTCAGAACAGATGTCAAAATTTGACTTTTTCCTATCCTGATTGCACATATTTGTCAGGATTTAAGATTTTCAAGCAAAATCAGGATGGTTGGACAGTTTGTGTTCTGGAAGCATTTGCCGACTTGTCACATGCATGCAAGGAGATAACATTGGCCAAATTTATACTAGAGACAAATTGTCCATCTGAGAAGGGTAAATCATCTGGATATAAATCCGGTGTTGAGCCAAATATTGGCCCCAAATTTGTCTCGTCAGTCAGTTCATCTGTAAGACGTGCTGCGAGACTAAGACAAGAAGTGAAGATGAATTTAGCACCAAAATTTCTCAGACGCATAATTTGTCCTAGATGGATAATTCACTTCTCTAGTATAAATTCAGCTATTTTTATATAACACCTGCCTGTATTTTTGAATTGCGTGAGAAGTTATCAACAGCAATTTTAACCCAGAAAGAACCGAAAGAAAAAAAAATACACCTTAAGGCTAACATATTTGAGGATCCTTACCTTTTAAAAGTTATTTAAACAGCAGTATGCTTATTGTGGATGGTCTCATTGAAATTGTTTCTTTTTAGGAAAGTGATGAAGAAATGGACCCAGCACAAATTTGTTTAGAACAAATTAAGAAAGACTTCAAGATTTATAACAGGGAAAAGTGAGTGTTAAAAACCTTTTCATGCTTAACCTGACTAAGAAAAGATTTGAGGGTATGCGAAATATACACTAAAAATATATGTTACAGGTCAAATTTGATTTCAGGATACATTTTGTTTTAACCTAGGTTGATTCACAATTTCCTTTGTCTCCTAGCCCTAGTTTTTCATGAGTTAGGACTAGAAAACAAAGGAAAAAGAGAATCAACCTAGCTTAAATTCAAATTTAACCTGAAATCAAATTTGACCTGTAACATATACAAGGTTATTATTTTATTTGATTACACAGGATACTTATTTTGCCTCAGGAGCTCACTGGAGGGTGCCCATTGAGGATAGGGTACTCTTCCTTTTTGGACAAACAGCCAAAAGTGCAAGAACATATTCATTGAACAGGAACAATCGGAGTGAAAACAGTTTCTACACTGTATAGAAGAATCTTTGCTGACGTCATTGTTTACATTTTTTCTTAGTAGCAAACGACTTAACTCTTTGACGCTGTGTCGGTGTATACGATTTAAATTCAAAAATAGAATGAGCAATTTGTGCAATTTCCAGCTCTTTGCAAGCAATATTGAAGGAACTAATTAAGCTATCAAAAACTGTGACTTGCGGGGGTGGGGGGTTGGGGGGCAAAAAGGTTACTAAGCCATACAGGCTTTGTAAAATTTCGAGTTTTTAAAAAAGAATTTCTCCAAAACCATTTGGTATATCGGGCTCAAATTTTCAGAGGTAACCTAAAATGATTTTGCTCTTTCAATATTCAGAGATTATATTTTATTTAAAAAGCTTCATCAGATGATGATAAGCATATGTTAATGAGGCAAAAGATTAGACAAAGATTGACCTATACCTGGTCCAGTAATGTTGTAGTGAATGTTCAGGGAATGTTTGATACGTGAAGCTTTAGTGTCACAGCCAGTCCTATATACTGTACAGCCATTGCTACCAAATTTTATGGAAGGAAATTTTTTTTCATAGAAATAACTGTCAAGAAACTGAACTGATAAGACCACTGTCTTTTTGTAATGCAACATCATGCAAGCATTCAAAGGAATAGTTTGAAATTGCAGTTGAGATTCAATAAACTCCGACAGGGTTGTACAATTAATTTTAAGTGGAATGTGCGGGTTAAAGGCTGGAGTAGGGGGGCTGTTCAGTGCCAGATCCAGACCTTGAGTTAAAGGGGGGCCCAGTCATCCAGACCTTTAGATAAGCGGGGGGGAGCCAGTCTCCAAAAAAAAAATTTTTTTCTGCCCTTCGGGACTCAGTTTGGTCTAAAAATANATGTGCGGGTTAAAGGCTGGAGTAGGGGGGCTCTTCAGTGCCAGATCCAGACCTTGAGTTAAAGGGGGGCCCAGTCATCCAGACCTTTAGATAAGCGGGGGGGAGCCAGTCTCCAAAAAAAAAATTTTTTTCTGCCCTTCGGGACTCAGTTTGGTCTAAAAATAAGGGGGCCCCCACCCCCCTGGATCCGCCACTGCTCTTACTGGACATACAGTCGAACCTCCCATTAATGACCACCCAAAATGCTAAGATTTAGTGGTCTCTGGTAAAACGGGAGTTGTTTGCTTACTAGAATCGACAGTCCGGGGGGTCTGTTCTGAAAAGAGGTCCCGACACATCAAATTTTTGGAAGATCAGTTATTGCATGCAATTTCTAAGTTACATGTAAGTTTAGTATTGACCAAATCAGTGGATAGTGATTTTTGCGGGGTCTGATTGGCTCCCGTTACTTGATTCAAATATCCCTGGATATTCACTGTTTTGGAAAGGGATTCAAAATGGCTTCTTATTTCGCGACAGTTTCGAAAGATGAAATTTTTGCGGTAAGTGAAGCAGCTGCGCTAACAAATACCAAGAAAGAGACAAGATTTGGCTTGTGAGCGTTTACTGGTGGGTAGAAAAAAAATTCTTACTGAATGTGCAACGAAATAATAAAAATGATTCTGGAAACACTGTCAATTGAAATATACAAAAACTCTAACTAAGTGACGGCTTTTATTTACAAAAAGTTCCTTTTTGATTTTTATCCAAATGATTTGGTAAATATTAAAACAACTATCCCCCTCAGGGTCGGTTCATAGCGCAAGATACATACTTCGACGCTTTGCGTCTCGGTATATACCACCACTATTCACCTCCCCTTAGGGGGATAGTTGTATCATAGTCCCATTTTGTTGCTTATGAGAGGTGGTCGTTTACAAGAGATTCTGATTATAGGGATTTGACTGTAGGTTCAACTGTAATAGAGGTACTTAGAGGAAAAGGAATATTGTTGAAAATACCAAAACAAGCAAGGGGGCTCTTATTGGAAGGCGGGGCACCACATCTAAACATTTTTGTTCAATTTCCTTGTTAGGTCGGTGTCCAAGAGAAAATTAACAACCTCGAGTCCCAGTTCAGAAGCAAAATCAGAAACCAAGATTACTGATGTAGCATCAACAGATGGAGGAGAATCATGATGGTATTGATCCCTGTATATTGAAGAGGCCTTGTCATTGCTCTCTAGTTCATTTTGTTTCTTCCGCCACTCATGCATCCTTATTGAATATGAAACTTGAAAAATTACCTGTGAATGACAAAATCATGGCTTAGTGTTAAAACGACATACAGTAAACACTTGCTAATAAGAACCTACTTTTTTAACTCTGGCAAAAAAAAGTTGATTTGGGGGTATTTATTGACGATTTAGGCTAAGTAGGTTCTTAATCACATGTAGGTTCTTAATTTTTATGAAGAAGTTAATAGATTGTTGATTACCAGAAAAACTAATTGACTTTTTATTAACAATTTTATTATTATAACCCAAACAAAACGGATTACCAATTAATTATATACAGTTTAGTACAGTATGTTCTTGTTATACTTAAATTAACAACTCAGTTACATTCTTTGTTTAAATTGTTTATCGTAATAACCCACGTATAAGAACCTGCTTGATCTTGCTTGGCTAAACAGGTTCTTGTATTTTTAAGCATTACATGTAAAGTGACAAATTTCTGCCAGCAGGTTCGTGATCCACAGGTTCTTATTAGCAGATTTTTGCTGTATGTCTCCTAAGGATCATGAAAATTCGTTAAAAACAACAATTATGAAATTTGAAAAACTGTTAGGTGAACAAGTTTTCAAAAGCCACAATTGCAATCCGTTTCAATATTCTTCAAGTTGGTCCATTCCTGCTTCCTTTTGTATATGCCGTGTTATTTAGACCTTCTAACGTTTTGAGCGGTTATTTTAATGTTGCACTCAATTTGCTGGCAATTCCCGGCCACTGTTTGAATTTTGATAACTTCTATGACACAGCTCCTTTAAGGTGGCTGAACACAGTTTTGCTGGCGGTCAGCGGTAACTCACGAGACGGCGCGTGTTTTTAATTACATAAACAAACATGGCGAAAAAAGCAATGGTTCACAGAAGACGATTTCTCAAAATCTGCTCATTAAAATTTTGTGATATTTGGCAGAATTTTTTCTTTTATCATGTTTTACATAATGAGAACCTTAAAATGGAAGTTGAACAGACGAATTTTGTGACACGTTTAATAATTACAGTACAATTATGTTATTGATTATCTGAAAACCCGTCTGTTAAAATTTGGTCAAATAAGTTTCAAATGGTAATGATTAATTATAGTAAGATGTGTGCAAGTTTATAGCAAAATCTAATGAGCTAACTTAATGTAAACTGAGCAAAGGTGAAATTCTAAGCTTGTATTCAATCGTTCATGTTGCCATCAATCAAAATCTTTCATCAGTATATATTTCACTTGCCAAGTTTCAGCTTGTGAGCTGCAACCTTCCTCTTGCCATCATTTGGCAAATGACATATACTCACAACCTGCGAAAACTGTGTTCAGCCACCTTAAGTGACACAGGTTAACAGAGGGCCGTGCCTGTCTCTACATTTAGTGATGTGGTAGTCAGACAAAAATAGTTTTATTTTTTGGAAAAAGCGTGAATTTCAGCTTGCTCTTTGGACAAGCATCTCTCACAATTTGCTTCCCTGGGGCCGTTGCTTGCTTGAAATAACAAGTTGTATCCCAGATAAATGTATCTCCATTATCAAGATTATTTTAGCGGTCAGTGTAAAACAATAGTCCCATTGTTTTCTAACCCTAAAAACAATAGTCGACAGGCAGTCCACAGTCTGCATTTTACACTGCCCCATCATTTAAGTATATGTTATGAAGAAAGTAGCATTTTTTTCTAGTTATGTAGCGTAGGTTGTCTATCACAACTTCACGTCACTTTATCAGCGTATATCTTTTTTCTCCAAATTCGTATCATACATAGATATAAATCACATTAATCACTATCTCAAATATAACATAATTATTTATAATAAGAGTATTTTGACAGTCTGTACAGGTAGTTAAATCTATTGTCTCGTCTATACATTTTGATGATGAACTTATTGATTATACAGTAATTTCTGTAGACCCTGTAAAAAGTGTATAATATAAAGCTTACAAAAGAACGAGGGTTGGGGGAGGGGGGAGTATTGACTGTCGATTAACGGCGCATCCCCAGGGGGGAGGGCCAGTGGCTATGGAGTGTTTCGGGAGAGGTGTTCGGTTGAACTGTGTAGGGTTTGTCTTCGTCTCCCTCGCAGCCGTTTTGTCTCGTCACGTAACGCTCCTCCCCGTTGCGTGACGAGACCAAAACGAAGTTCTCGACGAAGGAAAGTGGTATGTTTCATCCGCCCCAGACAGAATACTTTTAAGAGCAAATATAAGTAATGATAAAATCCTTTTTTAAGGAAGCAGTCCTTTGTGATGCTCAAAACAGCTGAAGAAAAATCTTGCCAACTTGCGTGAGATCTGGTCCATACAAATGCTATGAAGTATACAGCAAGCATTAGTTGTATCTCCGAAGCTCTTAAATTTGAATGTGTGTGTATGTGTGTGTGTTAGAATGAAGAAGTGTATGCGAAGTGGGAGGTGGGGATAGGGGTTTAGGCTCGATTACCGACCGTTGTTCGGGAAATGAGCCCGCGCTCCTCCCGCGATCGGGAAAGGGCGGAGAGAACGGCGGAAATCGAGCCCAATAGGGAGTGCGTTTTGGGTCTTTTTCAATGGCATTTGCGGAGCTTAAGCAATTACGTTGGCAACGGTAACCGAAGAACATAAAAAGAGCAATAGGTTTAATGAGCAAAACAGCTCTGCACTTGCATCACTCCCTTTGATCATTTCGCGGCTACAGTGAAGTTTTACGGGTTGCGCTTTCTACATCTTTAAGAAAATTCGCCCGCTTTTGACAAATTGATCCGGTTGGAATAAAGGCAATAAATTTTAACACAACGCGACGCTGTCGTGGTTGCTGAAACTCCCTTTACTTAAATTACCACTGCTGCTACAAAGCAGATTTGTTTTTATTTTTTGCTTGCTGCATAGATTTCAAAATAACCCTTGAAATAACGGTCACAATGGCTCATGTAGCTGTCTACGTAATTACTAGCCTTATCCCTGACACAGCAGGTCTCAAGTCCTCGAGCGACGTCTGACCTTCAGAAAACCAGGCTATAAAATTACTTGCTTTTCGCAATTTTTTTTCGCTATAATGTGAAGTATAAATACCAAAGATAAACTTCTTAATGATTTAAATGCATTATTTAAATAGAAATACTATAATTAAAACGAAACGGTTGCTGAATATCAAATATAATTATCTTAGAAATATAGCGTGGTAAAGCTGGATTGAGTGATGTTGTATAAAGAGAGAATTAATAAAAAGAGTTGCCATGTTTTATAATTTTAGTTGCCTTGCTTATAAGTCGAGCTGGCTTTAGAAGCGAGAACCTAAAAAGAGTCCTCTTGGAGGACATGAGCTTACTGGCAAGAATAGTCTGTACGAAAAATAGGGCAATTACGGGTACCTGTGGTCAGAGGCATAAACGTTTAACGCCCTGTGGTACGAGGACAATTATTTTCCAAAGAGAAAATTTGAATTATTTTATAGTTGTTTCACTCAGTGTACCTTGTTTTTTCTTTGTTTTCTATTGCCAATATGTTTGCCGTGGGTTATCTGTGGAAAACTATGTAACGAAACGTCGCGACAAGTGACAACGGACCGAATGTCTATCAGAAACAACGTGCTTGCAAAACAAAATCGTTCTTCAAGGCAGTCACGTTGTTTAGCGACTTCTAAATTGCACGTGCACTGTAGCACGTAAGGTTTGTTTGGCGGCCACTGGCAAAGTTAAAACTTCTACAGATACGGTTCAGGGACTATTGTTATTTCTGGTTGCGTAACGAAATTACCATATAGCGTGTTTTCACATGACGTCACGGCGGCAAAATTGGTGTCCCAAAACAATAAACGGCGGCCATGTTGGTGTCCCAAAGCAGTCCTGTGGGAGTTGAACTCTTTTCTTATGCAAACACTTTCTTTTGTTCCAATAAATTTGCATAGATGATGGGTGAAAACGCTCTATGAAGCCCAGTGCAAACGGACGCAACCTGTTGGCCAACAACTCCCAACAATGTTGGCAGTTACATGTTGCGTCCGTTTGCACACCCTGTTGCATGTTGTTGGATGTTGTTGCGTGTTGTTGTGCAAAGTTTGAAACCGGTCAAGCTTTTCAGCCAACAACTCCCAACATTTCTTTTGCTCCGTGATCGCCGAAGCGTAGCGCAACAATGTTGGATCCGTTTGCACAGCTCTTCCAACATTGTTGGAGCCACGCACGCTCATTACGCATGTGTTACAAAGACTTATAAGTTGTATTCTTCCAACGATGCACTGCAGGTCCCAACATTGTTGGCAGTTGTTGCATCCGTTTGCACACCACTGCCAACACGCACGCAACAACTCCCAACATTGTTGGCGCAACAATGTTGGGAGTTGTTGCGCCCGTTTGCACGTAGCCTTAGAGATGAAATTTTAAAAGATGTCAGTTGTTTGAATTTATACAAATTTGTGACATTTTAATTGAATGTTTACATAGTAAAAGTGACAGAGTCGTGTTTGCATTTTCCCTCATTGTGGTTTTTAATGTTTAATAATACAAACGATTAAATAATATTCATTACTATTAAAACTCAATCAACATATAAAGCAATTACGAATGGATAGAAAAAGTAAAGAAACTCCTCTCATAACAGAGCATATTTCCTGTAATATAATGTTTGAAAGGCCATTCCTCACGAACGCAAACACCTTGCGTTTTAAAAATAACGGTACATAATATCCTATTAAAACTTTTTAAAAAGCCCTGAGAACGATCAGTATCAAATTCCTCCTTGTCAAAACAACGCTTACAACGTAGATAGCGGGTTTCGAACCCAGTCCCTTCGGCTACGAGAACAATAGAAATGACCATACCATCATTGTTACCCCGATGCTGGCATAAAAAAGTCCTGGATATAGGCCAGTAAGCTCAAAAATGCAAGCGTTTCTTCTTTTCATTTTCGTGTGTGCGCACCAAAAGGGGCAACATGGTCCCTAGCTTATACACGGACGTTGTTTTATTTGTCTTTTCGTTCTTTTCGAAACATGGGCAAGTGAGGGTCTGTGAACGGGCTACATGGTCCAAGGCGTCCCTAGCGGAGACCGTGGAAACTGGGGATAAGAATGGCGACGTGACTAGCGCCATGCATTTTTTGTGAAAGAAATCTTCAAGAAAGGTAAATGCGAAGATGACGAGCTTTTACGGAACGGGTTGATCCGCGAATTCTATCGCTTGAAAGCGGTGATTGCTTTAGAACAGGTGAATTCTTCAGTGGTCGAAAAGAAGAAGAATCTTAATGAGCAAAACTTCGATGGTGGGGCTAACTGGTCGAGTATTGTTAACTTTCATTGTATACATGGAGTCTTGTGATGAGCATGCGGTTTATTTTCTGCGATGAGTGAAATGACGCGCCATGTTCATCACGTTTTTGCTCTTTGGCAATGACGTAATTTCTTTCGAATCGAGGTCCTTGATTTTCTTCTGTTTATCTCTCATCAGTGTGGACAAGATCTTCGAACAGTTACTCAGTAATCAGATCACAGGTCATTATGACCCAACGCTGTAACACAGAATGACGGCCTACAGGAAAAAGTATAGTTGTGAAGTAACTGTGCTAACTCTTGTCGAGGAATGGAAGCAAGCTGTGGACAGGAAGGAGCTCGCGACAATTTCATCCACTGATATGAGTAAGGCATTTGACTCTTTTTGTCCTGCACTTACCATAAAGAAGCTGGAGGCCTATGGTTTCGGCAATCGTTCGTTGGATTTAATGCGATCTTTCTTCGACAGGAGACTTAACAGGGTAAAATTAATTGTCACACAAGTGAATGAAAAACAATGACACGTGGCGGTCCCCAGGGTACAGCATTTGGACCGCTTCTGTGGAGTATGTTTCAAAACAACATGGCGTATCACGTTAATGTGCCAACCCTTACCATGTGCGCTGACGACCATCAGCTGTATACAGCTGACGAGACTCGTGTGCCTGTAGAATCGAGGCTCAAAACACAGGGCCACTTAGCGTCGTCTTGGTGGAAAAACTTTCTACGTGCTCATCCGAAGAAGTTCCAGTCCTTAACCGTCAATATTGCGGAATATCGATGCAGTGAATGACGATAAAACTTTGAACATTGATAATCATGACATCAGGAAATTACTTGAGCAAGAGAGAAATGAGCTGCTTGGAGTCTACATTGACGAGAATCTTAACTTTGCGGGTTATATTAGCCAGTTATGCACGACAGCTAGAGAAAAAGTAGGAATACTTGTACGTCTGCGAAACTTAATACTTTATAACGCGAAGATAATGTTATACAAGACGTCCATCTTGCCATACTTAACTAACTGTCATTTAGTATGGAAACTCTGCAAATCATCTGATAGCAGAGAGATCGACGCATCCAAGAGCGTGCGCTGCGCGCAGTATATAAATCTCAAACTGAAACGTACGAGGAACTTCTCACTGGCGCCAAGCTGCCTGCGCTTTATAACAGGCATTTGCAAGACATTGCAATACTAATGCATAAAGTAAAATACGGGATGGCGCCAAGGTGTGTATCTGAGTTATTCACGATCAAAAGTACACACCAATGCCTAAGAAACAGTGATTTTGAACTACCCCGCTTTGATACAATGGACTGTGGGAGGCATTCGCTGCGCTACCAAGGACCTTTCATTTGGTCGAAGGTCAGTGGTGAGCTAAGAAACTTTGCAAGCCTTAAAGCATTCAAGAAACATATACGCGGTGTGGACCTTTCGAGCCATATAGATAATAATAGTAACTGCTGTGACCTGTGTAAATTCTGAGTCGTGTACATTGGCATATAGTTTTAGGTTTTAGGTTAGATCATTGATTCAAAAATCATGTAGTAAATTAGTGTGCTAGTACCTAGGAAAGTGTCCCCAATTAGCTACTGTTAAGCTAAATACATTGACGCTAAAATAAAGTCATTATTATTATTATTATTATTATTATTCTCATTATTATTATTACTATTATTATTATTATCATCAAATTGGCTGACCATGATTCCCCTCAAAGAGTGGGATTACAATCTGAATAAGAAAGAATTTAGAGACGGAATCAAGTTACGGTACGACTGGGAAATAACGGACACACCCATGCTCTGCGTAGGCGGTGTTCAATTTAGCGTGGATCACGCAATGGTGTGTCAGCGCGGCGGCTTCATTATCCAGCGCCACAATGAACTGCGCGACTTGGAGGCAGAGATGCTAAGGATGGTCTGTAATGATGTGGAAGTAGAGCCGGTCCTTCATGAGGTCACTGGGGAGACATTAAATCATGGCGCTAACAAAAGGCCCTGATGCCCGTTTGGATATTCATGCTCGAGGTTTTGGTGAGAGAGAGAAATCTGCATTCTTCGACGTTCGGGTGTGTCACCCTAATGCAGACTCTTACAGAGACTTGACTCCTAAGCAGATCTACAAGAAGCATGAGAACGAGAAGAAGAGGCAGTATGCGGAAAGAGTAATGGAGATCGAACAGGGAACGTTCACTCCGCTAGTTTTGACGACCACAGAGCTGATCGCAAATACGAAGGGAGAAAGTTACTCAAGCGCAATTTCCTGGATAAGAGCTAAACTATCTTTCGCCATCGTACGCTTTGCGATAATATTTTTGAGAAGCTCAAGATCCAGAATAAGACAGCCAGACTTTGTTGACTTAGACCTACAGATCGATAATGTTAGAGCCTGCCCGAATTAATCTTTTTAAGGATCTTTTTTTAAAGAATTAGGAATTTAGGAATACGAGATTTTATTCTTTTTAACTTGTTTTCTTTTTAATATCAGAGACGGATAATTCTATTTTGTAATGACTTAATTTAAAACTTTGGACTGCCTGCAAGAGTGATTGACCGCATCTGAGCCGCAAGGAATATATCTGCGAAATCGTTATTGACACAGTGATTGCTATTTTTATGATTTATATAATTCTTAATGTTAGATAGAGTGTTTTCACATGACGTCACGGCGGCCATATTGGAGTCTCAAAACAATAAAACCGCCAACATGCCAGTCCCGTGGGAGTTGAACTCTTTTCTTATCCAAAAGGCTTTCTTTTGTTCCAATAACATTTGCATAGATGCTGGCTACGTGAGTAAAAACACTCTATAGTGCTTAATTCTTAGTTCAAAGATTTTTATAAATTATGTACATATTGTTTTAAAGTTCAATAAAATTACTATATTTATAAATTAAAAAAATAAAATAATAAAAATAATAGTAAACAAAAAATTATTATTGTTGTTACTATTATTATTATTATTATTATTATTATACACGCGTACTCAATTCAGAAACAAATCGTCGAAAACGATATAAAAAAAAAATATCCTAAAGAGAGGAAATCGCCTCCGAACAACTAGACAGTTTCTAGACTCTTGTGCAAAGTTCAGTTCTCAGATAACGTGACGAGTTTTCCCGTCATAATGACGCAATAACTTCCTTACACTCTTCAAGGTCAGAATTGAGATCATTGAAAAGTTTAGAAGCACTGTGAAGGCCAATGTTTGTGCGTTTCCCAGATTTGCTATGTGGCTATGGCACCTTAAGGTCATAAAGAGAGGCTCTTGTAAGACGGCCCAGAAACGGAGAGGAGTTAAGTCTATCTTTGAGGCACTTGGGAGCACTCGGATTACGGAATAGATCGAGTAGGTTGAAAAGAAAATAAAGTTTCTTTTTCTAGATTCTCCTTAAATAAACCCGGAGTAGTCAGCCCCTACTATACTACTTACGAGGGGAGAACACGTGTACGACAAATTTATTAGCTTCCACTAAATATATTTGAAATTGTACTCTAATAATTGAATTGAAATTGTACTCTTATAGCAACGGAATTTAAATAGTACTCTAATAATTGAATTAAGATTGTCTTTTAATTGTACTCTAATAACTGAATTGAAATTGTACTCTAATAATTGAATTAAAATTGTACTCTAATAATTGAATTAAGATTGTACTCTAATAATTGAATTAAAATTGTACCCAAAAATGTTCGCTTAAATATTTTTCGCGTTCATCTTTTATCGTCTTTTGCTGTGTTTCCCCTCCTCTTACCCACCATATCCTTCCTTTTAAGTCATCTACGATGAGTCAGCCATCAGAATAAAAAATTGGCGGCAGTTGTTTCCTTGAAAAGGAAAGCTAACGGCTCGTGTAAATGGACCACTTCTGAATTTCCCACGTTTATTAATCTGATCCTGAAACACGCACTGTAGTTTGAATTCTGTGCATTTTACAAAAAGTATATATTGCACTAGAAGAATTAGTTCATGCCCACTATACTACTAACAATGTATGTTCGACTATTTATTAGAAAAAGCTACACATAATAACATTTTATTTGTTGATTTGACATCCATTTTATTCCCCTGTCCACTCAGGTTCGATTCTCGGCTGAGCAATTAGTAATTTTTTGTTTTTGTTTTTGTTTTTGCTTGTCTTTTTATCAGATTTATTTTCGCTTAGCCTTGTCATCTTTATCCCTCAGCTTCAAGAGGTTTTACTTTACAGGTATTTTTAGTAAAATCGGCGAGGCGTTTTGGATTTCCCTTGATGCATTGCCAGTCCAACAAATCTGTCCTAGAAGCCGACGCGAAATCGTCAATCCGGAATAAGTAGCATTCGCAGCCTAATTGGGTCAACTGTGGCAGAGTTTGACACTAAAACAAAACATCCTTTACAGCTACGAATCTAAATTCGGAAAATTTGCTCCTCTGTTTTTTTTCCCCAGTTTTCGTGAAACTAGGTTTTAATAGCATCACTCAAGTTCAGCAAGTTGGGTTAAAAGTAAAAAGCCGAAATGAAACGCACCTCGATATGCAGGCAAGCGGACATAAGTAAACTCACATGTGAAAGTGAGACGGCACTGAAAAACATCTTTAACTTGAATTTTGCTCTTATTTTGAAGCTGCTATTCCAATTTGTTCAAGTTTCTCGGTAAAATACTTCTGTTGTCGAAATTCAAAGCTAAAAGTATTTTCTGATCGCCAAAACGGCCGCAAAATCAACGGACCAAGTTCGTCGCTTTATGACGTCATTGCAGGCACCAACAAAGACATAGAAATACAGCCAACGTAAGTGTCTGCCGCGCTTTGCGAATCACGTGCGATCCACATGCGACGTGAATGTAGACTGATACATATAAAGAATAACATCACTTGTATCCTTTTCCAGGCTCTAAGATATTGAGGGAAGCGGATCGAGAAAATTTGCGTGAAAAAACCGCGAGGGGGTGGGGGAGAGACGGGAAAATGGAGCCTGTAAACATTGCTTTCAATACCTCATTCCGGTATACCAGCTCCTCGTATACCCTATGATTGGTCAATAGTGACAGTTTACTTCAACACTTAGTCAAGCATTTGGTTTCGCGTGCACAGAGTCTAACAAACATGTCGAGCATGTGATATTCTCCTACACCGCACCTTTTGACGCTTTGATTGGGAGCCTGGCACTGGCTATATCACTTGCCAAAAGGCAATCTGCAAGATCATTTGCGTAAATCAAAAACAGTAGAGGTCCTGATTTACTACCTTGGGGTACCCCAAAAGGCATTTCGGTAGGTGCAGAGTGTGCATGCCCAACTGATGTGATTTGTGACCTGTTGTGATGCTGTATCGTAGGTGGGGGCGGAAGTACGATCGATGTTCGTCAGCTTTTAATTATAATAGCAGATGATGATCCACGGTGTTGAACGCATTAAAAAGGTCCATGAAAACAGTTCCTGTAAAACAACTAGCAATTCGCTTTGGGGGAGATGATGTTGAAACTGAAAGAGCTTATTAAAAATTCGGTATTCTATACATTTTCGGCCGCATATCTCAAAAGTAGCGATTGCAACAGCCGCCGAAACGTTGAAATTTTCTGGAATGAAACCTCAGCAACATCGCGTTTGATTGGGAAATCTAGATTTAGATTTTAAAATCCGAATTTCGTATTTGCAATCGAACGCGAAATCCGAAAACGGATTTCAACGCTGAGATATCTGTTTTTGGATTCCCCTTTCACAGTTTGATTGGGAAATCCGAGAAAGGATTTGAAAAAATTGTTAAGAACAGCGGTCTTGCACAAGCACGCATAATTAGCAAAAAAAAATACCGCTGTTCACGAAAGTAGTTTTGCAAATCTTTTTTCGGATTTCCCAAGCGAACGGTAAAAAGGAAATCCACGAATTCCGGATTTGGATTTCTTCATTGAAATCCACCCTGAGGACGGACTTCTCGGAGGTGAAATACTTTTTCTGATTTTGCGTTCGATTGCAAAATCCAAAATCCGGATTTCAAAATCGAAATCGGGAATTCCCAATCAAACGCAAGCTTAGCCGCAATGTAATTAGGTAAGTTCTATTTCTTGTCTTTTTAAGAGCGATTTTACTCTAACCGTGAAACAGATACTAACTAAATAGTGCAAAGTAGCGGAAGTAAACAAAAGAAGACAATAGAATTAGTGCATAAAAGTGCGTAGTATCTTATTACCTATTTCACGGTTTCAAGTAAAATCAGTCTATAGAGTGTTTTCACTCACGTGGCCATCATCTATGCAAATTTATTGGAACATGAAGGACGGGAACACAAGACAACGATTTTCTTTTTCTCTTGTGAAGTTAGATAAAGTCCTTTAGAATTCAACTCCGGAAAAAAACCCAACCAATGACAAATAAACTAGAAGAGTTGGAATAAGAGCGATGAAATTTGAAACAGTGCAAATCCTATTTTGGGGTGAAGTTTTCGCTGCTGTTTCAGTCGTCTTTGCTTACGATCCTTAAAAACAAGAAGAATTGGGAGCAACAAGAATAAATATTCCAATGAATATAGAAAACCAGCGCAGCTTGAGCCATTTAAACTTTTGATGACGCTGACTTGAAATCAGTGATAATTAATTTCTTGATCAGTTTCATCTCAGCTCATTTGCGCGCTCATCGCCAAACAAGATCCGCTAGCTAGGCACAGCATGTACGTCAAAATCAAAATCAAAACAATGGGCTCACATTTTTTGGATTTGCAAAGTAATTAGCATCCGATGAACACATTTTTATCAGCCAATCAGTGATGACTTTTTTTCCGATTTAACCCTTGAGGTTTGTCCCATGGTGCTGACCAAAAGGATCGCAGTCTCTGGGTTCTTCAGTACACTATCATGCGCGCGCAAAAGAAGTCAAGCAGGGGAAAGCTGATTATGACGTCATTAAATTAACCTACAAAAATCAGCGACTAATATTTTTGGCGGTTGGCTTGTTCTATTTGCGTGTTTAAAATATTTTAAAATGCCTTCGTATCGCGAGTTAAAAGACAAAATCAGACTTTTAGAAGAGGAGAAAAAGACGTTGCGTGAGGAATGTGGAGTACAAAGCTCTAAACGAATTCACTTAGAGAGAAAACTCATGGAGTGGCAGAGTTATGCTGAATACAAGGAAGAGATGTTAGTGGCCACAATGCAAGAGAGAGAAGAGTTTAAAAAACTGTATGAAAAGACGAAAGCTGAAAATAATATTCTGGAGTTTCATTTGGAACGCCTTCAAAGGCACTATCTTTTGTTGGAAAAGGGCTTTACATCATGGTTTCGCGTTGGCCAGCGAATGTATAACGAATATATATTATTTAAAGATGCCTACTTTGGTTTGCTGGAAAGGTATACTTGGGAGACAAGAAGTGACACCGTGTACAATGACAACATTACATCCACCCTGGCTATCCCTTTTTCGACTATGCAGCCTAAAGCTCCTCTCCACAGTCTACAAAACGGTTATCTAATGTACACAAACGCGCTGACTTCTCCATCGCCGGCAGCTGTTCCTGTTTCAATAAGTGCGATCCCGCTCCAACCAGCCGTGGATTACTGTTTCTCTATGCTCCAGCCGATCAACTTTGGTGGCGCAGAACGGATTTTGATTTATGGTAACAACCAATCAGAAAGTCCCGCGATCCGTATTGTAAACCAAAACATGGCGCTTCTATGGAGCCCACAAATGCTGATCAAACGAAGAAACCAACTTCAGATCCTACCAAGAAAAGAAATTGCCTGTGAACAGGCCAACGAGGAAGAGAACGAAAGAGAAAACAACGAGCACTGCGAAAAGGAAGAGAGAGTAAGAGAAAACAACGAGCACTGCGAAAGCTTATCAGTGCAGGATGAAGACAGTACATCGCCCGCTATGTTTGAGGGAAAAAGCTCCAAATTAAAGGTAAGCACGCCAAGATTCTGTAGCACAGTGGGAATGGATCCGCAAGGAAGTATGGGGGAAGGGCCTGCAGCACAATTTCTTTTTATCCATATTATTGATCCATATTTCTCTTTCTTTCTTACTCATTTGTAAATTAAAACGATGAATACGTTCATATACTCCCTTAGTTATCTCGAAGACGATACCCGATTTAGACAGACCAAAATGCATAAGCAAAGTTTATACCCGTTTTCAGACCAAAACGGCGCAAAAACCCTACCCGAATGGGGCTGCACGTAACTATATCACTTATATGAGGGACTACCCCCCCCTCCCCCTACACACACCTCAGGGCACACAAGAACACAACGAACTCTTGTTGTGCTATAGTGTGATTGCCCAGAGGCTTTGGGTGGCTTTGGTGATTTAAGTCTCAGCTGATATCTACTTCCGTCTTATTGAGTTACAGTCCTCCGTCAAACTTTAAAATCGCTTCCGCTCTTAAAAGGTCCAAATAATTGATCATGCTGCACCAATATGCGGCGCTTAACCCATCCGATGTACGAGGTCTCGCGATCGGCCGGGCACAGTTTCGCTTCATTACAGAAATAGCCGCTCTTTTAAATAGAAGCAAGAGTATGAATGCTACCTAAACATTTTTAGCATAATATTCTAAGCATTTCACAGGAGACTGTGTTTACATTGTCGCAGTCCGTTCCCGCGCAGACGTTGGGATACTATATACATTGAGGTTTTCACAATAATATATTAACACCTGATTTTTAACCTTGTTGTTTTTGTTGTTTGTTTTTTTTTTTGCAGAAATCCTGTGTTCGTCGATTTTTTTCGTGGTTAACAAAGATCTGTTGTTGTGGCAAGCCACAAACAACGGATTAATATCATTTCTTAATTTAAAAAAATGCAAAAAAAATTACAAAATTATAAAAAACGACAAAAAAAATAAATAAATAACCCAAAAATAATAACAATTAATATACCATAGGTAGCATGCACACACAATATTTTCTTCCTGATTAGTTTTTATCTTTACCTCGGTCCATTTTTGGAATTCGTCCTGCCACATGATAAAGAAGTGTATGCTTTGAGAAGAAATTGCATCTACCCGAGGAGCTGACCGCACAAGCCCATGATGGACTCATGAAAATGACATGAGGTTAGCAGTTAAATAACATTACAGTTTAGTCTCCTATTATTATTCAAAGTAAAAAGCTCAGTTATCAGTCATTAAACCAATATTATTTACATTTTGGAAAAAAACAAGCAAACAATCAAACAAACAAACAATTAGAACAAACTGAGGAATTGTCCGCCACTAGTGAAAAAAAGACACAATAGAAACATTGCGAAAATTCTGTTTCCATGAAGGTAATACGTGTTTTTTCGTGAATCATGGTTGTCTTGTGTACAAATTACATCGTTATCAAGGGAAGCAGTGTCGCTGAGTGGCCAGGGCGCTGGAGTTGTAATCCGGAGGCCCCGAGTCCCACCCTGACCGCTAACTGGATGCCTTCCTCGTTTATCCCAAGGTCACATTCTCGGCCACGTTCTTGAGATAGCCACCTGGTTCGCCCCCTAGCAATTGGGATTGTTAACCTTGTTATTTTCAGTTTGAAATTTTCGTTTTATTATCGCTGAAAAGCTCCTTACTGGAAGAGGATAAATTTATTAGGCATTTGTTATTAAATTCTTATTATAACCCACGTCTCCTTGGCTTTTTTAGGTTTCCATGCACCCACTGTAACTTGGCCAGTGTCGACTGCCTTAATGATTGAACCTACTGAGGGTGAAAGTAAAGCTGAACTGGACAGGCTCTGTGATTCGCTGATTTGTAAGTTAGCTTATAACAGATAGCTTAAGCAGGGACCCGCGCGACAGGCGCGAAGACATCACTTTTTCTTTTACAAAACTGGAAATCATAGATGCGCGGCATCAAAAGAAAGTCTTTAGGATCCATCTTTTTTTGCTGGCTAGAACAACCAAAAATACGACACTACTTCAATTCCCAATACACAGGGTTCTGAAAGTCTTGAATTCTTGAAAAAGGATTGAAATTTCCCCACCAGTTTTCCAGACCTGGAAAAATTCTGGAAAAATGGTAAAAAGTCTCCAAATCTAATAAAGTGCTTTATAAGTGAAATTTTTCTTCATTTTGGTCAAATGTTATTCAATCTCGCCCATACTTTTGCAGCGCATCATGGCAACAAAAATAACTGAACTTTGAAACACCATGTGACCTGAAGACTCCCCGCACACTCGAACTTAAACTCCCATCCGTGTGGGAGAAAAAAGTTTTTCGCTTCTTTCGTTCCTCAGCCAGCAGAAAACCACACTCTTTCCTCTATTGGGGATGCGTTTTGGTCCGAATTTTTCAGTGAAAAATTTTAAGGGCCTGATACAGAGTCAGAGTTCAGTCTAGAGTTTTTTGCTGATGATGAGTTTTATAGTTACCTTACTTGTGTGTTTTTTTTTCTTAGTTTTTCTTTAGCCATGGCTAAAAGGAACGCGAAATTTTGGGCTGGGTGTTCAAGAGTTGATGACAAACATGGAGATCAAAATTTAGTTTGCAATCCAATTGTCCTCCATTGGAAAGTTACGAAGACGTAAGGACGAAGTCTTTCAGTTAATGCAAGAAAACAAGATCAATCCGACTGCCTTTTACCATCCGTAATTAAGCAGACTTGCGTCACCCAATTTGGCCGCCGTGACGTCATGTGTAAACACTCCATTGCCCCAACACAGGTCCAACAAATTGTTCCAGTTCCGGTTCACTTATTCTTGGAGCGCAATATGCATTTTAATGAGGCCGAATTTAAACTTGCTCAGCAAGAAACACAAATTTTTACTCACCGTCCTCCTATTTTGCTCCACGACATTTCTACTGTATTCCTCCTCCACCACCACCGCCACCACTCTCCTCCTCCACTTACCCATTATGAGGCTTTTCATAGATTGTGCTGCTGTCGTCGTTTTTGCAGTCTGTTTTTCACTTAAGAGCGACGAAATTTGAAGAAGCGAGAATAAGCATCACGCTCAATTTGTCACATATTGACAAAATGTTCTGGAGTTAAATTCTAAAGGACTTTATCTAATTTTAGAAAAAAGAAAAATTAACTCGTTTCCTTGTGTTCACGTCCTTCATACAACGTGAAATTAGGTAGTTTCACTTCGAAGTCGTGCAACGACGGCAAAGCATATGCACGAAATTGTGATACACGTGCAAAGTTTCGTTCTTGCTGTTAGAGCGGTTTTCACTTGACTGTCGAAAGGGATTGGTTTTGGTTTTGGTTTTGGTTTTACTACGCCGTTTGGATGGCTAGTGTATTTACTTTGGTTTTGGTTTTACGACAGTCAAGTGAAAACCGCTCTAAGACCTAGTTTACCCCCGTCTCATTAATATGCAACATTTTTTCACCGAGAATCAGTGAACCGAAACTTGAAACATTTGTTGAACAATAAAGGCGGCAAGAAATAGATGAACTCAAATACATAAATACGTTACGATTCTGTGTTTCCAAGTCACAGACAAGTATATAGCGCTCAAGTTTATGAGATTCCTCCACAAAAACTGTTTATTTGGTCCCTACTATACTACTTACCGGTTTGTTGCCTCATTCCCGTACAGCTTCCTCCCAGGCCTTCTCGGTCAATGCATTTCCGTGACGTATCCAACGTACCCGAGACGAACCGCCAACCTCGTTCCCAGGTTTTCTCTCTTGCTTCGAGAAAGAACCTGATTGCAGCTGGTCACGTGGCTCCCAAAATCTGGGAGCCAAAAATAAGAGGGGGGAAGTTGAGGAAATAATGGTCGCTATGACAAAAGTCACTCCGTCGGGGCCCGAGAGGAGTTTGCAGCCTCTTTATTAGAGAGCTTTTAAATGCAACAAACGGACGGCGACGGCTACGAAAACACCACTCAAAAAGTGAAGTCGCGCTGCTTCAAACTTCATCACATCTATCATCCTTCATCCATCTCCTCCAATTCCTCAAATTTTGGCAATGTTTTCTAGAGTTGAATTCTAAAAGACTGCATTGAACTTCAAGAAAAGAAAAAAGAAAGTCGTTGTCTTGTGCCTACGTCCTCCAAGTAAAATTAGGCATTTTCACGTCGTAGTCGTGCAGTGACGGCAAAGAAATGTACAAAGAAGTGTGATGCACGCGTAGAATTGTTGTTTTACCAATCTAAGGGCCTGTTTACATGGCGGTGGGGGACCCCAGATAGGTGAGGTAAACCGCTTAGGTGGGGTAACTCGCCTGTCAATATAATCGCTCGTTTTAAGTTGATCACGTTTACATGATAGGTGGGGTGACCCGCCACATTTTAAACAGGCCCTAAACCTAGCACCTTTTTGCCGTTCTCGTTGATGTTGCCGTCGTCTTTGGTTTAAGCTCCCTTTTTATCAGCTGATGGCGCGGGTATGTCAACAACACCCGAAAAATAGTATCGGATAATGCCAGCTTGTCATGTAGACTATGACAAACTATCGTGGATCCGAAACACTGCAAAAATATTTTTCAGGAGACAAAATTTATTTTGTCTTTCCGCGGTGGAAGAAATTTGTGGCATCCCGTTACCCGAACTTTAGACTTTTTCAAAACGTTTATGCAGAAAATGTGAGACAGCTAACAAAGAATAGCAGTTTGCACGCAACTCAGAAACCCAAGCGCGTTTAAGTAAGTAAGAATTTTGTCCCTACCCCAGGTAGTATTTCACCGCCCATTCGACAAGATTTAGTGGAGGACCTAACCCCGCTCGCTGTGCAATTTATGGACACACATTTCCACTTGACCAGCCGCAAACAGGGTTCTTTCTCGAAGGCTTAAAAACAATAAAAAAATTTAGCAGGCAAATGCGACAGCGATACGCGTATGTCGCTAATAAATCCACCCAAAAACTCGCTCGGACCACGTGGCTTGAAACGCATAGGCCGGGCGGAATAATTAGGCCTAGGGACTAGGTAACAACTTATGTAACTGTGTGTAGATATCTGCTCTATTCCGCCATGTCAGACGCCATTTTGAAACGTGAGTGTAATTTAAAGTGTGCAAAGTAGAGGAATTCTACAAAAATATTTTGCACCACGATCCCAACGCCCACCTTAGCGCGATAGTATAAGGCCTCGACAACACAAATATGCTTGAATTCTACCGTGAGTACGTATTTAAAAGGTCAAAAGGTTACTTGTTTTAAATAAACAGAAATTAGTACAGGTCACAGAAGGTAATTATTTCAAATTTTAATCTAATCTTCCAATTCAGTGGCTACAATAATGACCTACTGAATCTAGAACAATAAAAGAGTGCAGTAAGGTTGCGGAGGACATCTTCAGCTCATTGTTATGCATTTATGTAAAGCGTATATACGAAGTACAGCGACTGGCATTGACAAGTTTACAAGATATTCTTATATAGGAAAATGTCTGAGCTCCGACGCTTTCTCGGAACAGTAGGTTATAGGCCCAATACAAAAATCTCTGCTGGATTAATATTCTTTTGTTGAAATTAAAATTAGCCTGACTAGCCTCGCTTTAGATAATGTATTCTTTTGAATTTTGTACTGGATAACGAGGCTACTGAAGCTAATTTCCATTTAAACAAAAGAATATTCATCCAGCAGCCATTGTTGCATAAGGTCTATTATTAGTAATAATAACCTCCTGTTCCTCCTTAGGCTACATCCACACGAATTCGGAGACTACGAACAAAAAATTTAGAGCGATTTTTGTATGACCTTGAAATGAAGACACCCGAACAAAACAGAAACAACAAACGAACGTAAATAGAGCAATTTGATTGGTTTATGGAACGAATACAAACGCGCATAGCTTTTGGTTGGTTGAGCGAACGCTCGGGTGAAAAACGTCATGGCCAATCGAACAAAGCCTTCTCCATATTAGGCTGATTTAACATCAAAACAGGAACGTCAGTTGACGACGGGAAAGCGCTCGAAAGGACTAAACACGACTCACGGTGCCCAGTTTGCTGTTCTGCCATTGGTCAAACCAATGGTCAAGCCAGTTGTTTGACCTGCGTGCGCCGTCGTCAACTGACGTTCCCGTTCTGTTGCTAAATCAGCCTATTGGCGGGAAAACAAAGAGGCCATGTTTTGATCTTTTCATCCATTTGCTAATAAACAAATAACGAACACCTACCAAAACCATTTTTCGAGGTCACACGAAAATCGCCCCATTCAAAAGAAACAAAACGGGCTCTGAAAGGTAATAATCTTTGTTTCAGTGCTTTTACAGTGAAACCGGTTGTTCGTTTGCGCGCCACTTTGGAATATTCTCACGCAATGTTGGTATTTTGATTGGCAGTTTGCTCCGAGCAAGTTGCGAGCTCAAATTTCAACTTGCTGCCTCGTGCAACTGGTTTTCCGCGAAAACTCCGTGGTGAAAGCCGCAGTTGTCCATTGCAATAACATCTCCATTCGCCAAGACTGGATTCCCCACATGGTCTACAGCTTGTAAACTTTCTTCGAAGAAATGAATCATTTCAAATCCATTAGAAGGGCATTCCAAAATATTGAAGTTATCAATACCAAAACGGCTATAGAGGAGGTTTACGGTGTAGTTACAGTTCGAGGCGTACCGTTGGATTTCAACTGCTGGAAGGCCTTTCTTGCTATGTCCGTAACTCCGATTTGGCGTTGTTTTCACGACCGAGGTTTTGTCAAAAAAATAAACCGTAGAGGGATCAACTCCCAACATATACATAATATAGTTCAGACTTTTCAGAAGATTTTCATGAGTTAAAGATTCTGCAGGATGGACGGAAAGTTTTTTCCATGTGAATTGCAAGTCCTGTCTTACAATATCGAGCGAGCGAGCGGGGAGATTAGCTGGAGTACATATGGCGTTGGCAAGTAAGCCCTGCTGTATTTCAAAAGTTCGTGTGCTTGGTTTAAAAACCTTGCAATACTCCACGAATTCCACCACATTTGGAGTAGCGACTGTGCGTTCTTTCAATCCTGGTTTTCCCGGAGCCGCCGTCCCATGTTGCAGGAAACTTTGAAAGGATATTGGAGTGCCAAACTACACTTTCTACTTCGGCACTCGTATAAAGAAATAAAGCTATCGGGCTGCTGGTCTCCCTTTAATGAAAAAGGGAGAAACTTTGTCTCCATTACAACGAACGCATCGCAGTCAACTCACAATAGTCCAATATGAAAAACCGTTTGCTCAGGCAGCAAATTGAAATTTGAATCGCAACTTGCTCGGAGCAAACTGCCAATCAAAATACCAACATTGCGTGACAATATTGCAAAGTGGCCCGCAAACGAACAACCGGTTTCACTGTAAATTAATAAAAATAAGGAAACTTAAGGAATTTTTTAAAGATTTTTTTTACAAGCAAAACTAAAAAGTGGAAAGTAATTACCATAATTCCATAATTATATCTTGCTTGGCACTCGTGTTTTAGTCGAGACACCTCGGGGGTCACAAAATTTGAGTTTTCCGACAATTTTTGACAACATTTGACGAATTAAACGAGATAGAATAAGCGTCATAAAGTTTAAAGCAGCCAGCATTCACTTTTTAAGTGACGTTTTCGTTGCCGTCGTCGGATGGCTCCGAGGCGTTCTTAGGCACCGTCCACACGCATCCGGGTATTTTGAAATCCACAACTTTTTTTTGCGGATTCAAAAATTTCCACGTCCGCACGTATCCGGATTCAAATCGAATTTGCCTGTTCACACATCCGCATTCACTCTAGTACCCAGGACTCCTCTGGGAATATTGGAAACAGAGCATGCGTCGTAAAGCGCGCGAAATTTTTATCTTGCTTTGCCTTTGTCGGTACAATCTCGACCCCAGTGCGTCATGCGCAGAAGAGCTCTGGGGTCGAGATTGTTGTCGGTAAAGAACTGGGCTCGATCTGGTTACGTCATCAAATAAAAAATATATCGTCCACACGATTTCGTATTCATAGCATATACAAAAATTTCCACTCCGGAGGGCGGATTCAAAAATATCCGGATACGTGTGGACGGGGCCTTAATGACCGAGCGCGTATACTATATATTAGTTGGTGCTTCCCCTTCGATGTTATAAATCACAGATTTATAATCAAATTTACTTTTTTTATGTAAAGCACATGCATCTGTTGATTAGGTAATGACGTATATAATAAAACAATACCTGTCATGTGGGAAAAATGAATGTTGTTGAAAAAACGGTGAATAGAAAGCACCAGAAGATTTCCGAAACAATGGCTTTTTTTATTGCGACGAGTTTCAATGATCTCTACACAAGTTAGACAAAGTCTACTGAACAACTTTGAAAAAACTTGACTTAAAAAGTAAGTATAAAGTGCAACTGGTGAATAATACAAAATCTTCTGTTCTTCACTAATTCTGATGTTCATTAAATTATATCAAAAAGTCGATTATAATTAAAAATATGGGTTAAAGTAAACAGGTTGCACGTCTAGCTGCTCATATCAACTCTATTAATGTTTAGGTGAAAAAACTGAGACAGCGATTTTCTCTCCCCGAGTCGTAAGATTTTCGAACTGGTAAATATGTGAACAACGCCACTGTGCCAATCGGAGCATGCCAGGTTAGAATCCTGGACTTGACAGTCAAACTATTAACCCATGATATCCGAAATATCACTGACAGAGTGACTGGGCAAGTTTTGCGTGTTAAATCGCTTCCCAAATACTTTGAAACAAACGACGAACGAGGATGAACAGAGCAGTAAATTCTATCTCGTCCGATATGACAGAAGCTCAAGAAAATTTACATTTCAGCCAACTGTTTGGCCTCGCATTTGGTAATTTTTCGTTCCCAGGTCGAGATAACAATGTAGATCACTTGTAGCAACCATTTAAACACTACGATGAAACAATTTCCTTTAAAAAAATATCATGAACTTGCTAAGACTCTTGCCCTTTCGGTAGCTGTTAATTATCTAATTATCTAGTGAATTGCACATTATATAACGATACATGCAGAGTAAAAAATTATACCAAATCTAATGTCCAACTGCATTGGAAGTGCCATCAACCTCTGACGCGGATTACATTTAAACCGTCACCAATTCTTCATAAAACTCTACATAAACTTCATATTTACATTATTTGTAAAATAGTACATCTTTAAAATAAATAAAGAATGCAAAACATTGGCAATTTACTTTTTGTCTGAGCTACGAGATGTCTCNTGAGACAGCGATTTTCTTTCCCCAAGTCGTAAGTTTTTTGAACTGGTAAATATGTGAACAACGCCCGTGTGCCAATCGGAGCATGCCAAGTTAGAATCCTGGACTTGACAGTCAAACTATTAACCCATGATATCCGAAATATCACTGACAGAGTGACTGGACAAGTTTTGCGTGTTAAATCGCTTCCCAAATGCTTTGAGACATGCGACGAACGAGAATGAACAGAGAAGTAAATTCTATCTCGTCCGATATGACAGAAGATCGAGAAAATTTACATTTCAGCCAACTATTTGGCCTCGCATTTGGTAATTTTTCGCTCCCATGTCGAGATAACAATGTAGATAGATCACTTGTAGCAACCATTTAAACACTAGGATGAAAAAATTTCCTTTAAAAAAATCATGAACTTGCTAAGACTCCTGCCCTTTCGGTGCCTGTTAATTATCTAATTATCTAGTGAATTCCACATTATTTAACGATACATGTAGAGTAAAAAATTATACCAAATCTAACGTCTAATTGCATTGGAAGTGCCATCAACCTCTGACGACGATTACATTTTAAACGTCACCAATTCTTCATAAAACTCTACATAAACTTCATATTTACATTATTTGTAAAATAGTACATCTTTAAAATAAATAAAGAATGCAAAACATTGGCAATTTACTTTTTGTCTGAGCTACGAGATGTCTCCCTCATATTACATCTCATAAACCTTCCTCAGAAAACCAGAAGTATCCAGATGAAAGTTTGTTTGAGATTTGGCAGTGCAGTAAATTACCATTTACTGAAAAAACTCCTAGCGTGGACTTTCTTTCAGTAGTCAAGTGTTTTGAGCAATCTCTGGATCACGTTGCCTTTGCATTTCTTCACTTTGCGACTGCAAAAAATCTGCATCACGACTTTCTTGACCAGCTAGAGGCGAAATAAGCAAACGGTGGCTCTCCTGTACTAGCTACGTTACTGATGTAAAGGTTTTAAAAAACTCTTATTTAATATAATAGTGTCGAGAAATAATGCTACATTGGTAACAGATATCGAAACGTGCGATTTTTAAGTTAAGATGCATGATCAAACACATCCAAAAACTCTTAATTAATAAAACAGTGTCGAGAAATGATGCTACATTAATAATGAACAAAGGTGTTTTTGAAGATTAAAGATCATTTAAAATGAAACAATTTCACAGGATGGAAGCAAAGTTAAAAAATATTCAAGTAGATGATGATGATAAAGGAGACCAAAGTCCACGTTCTTTGATGTCTGTTGCCAATATTCGGTAAAACAACAAAAGAAGATAAAGTTCTGTGTAATCTGTGTGATTGTCCTTGGCTCTACATGAATGAAGTGACTGAATGTGTTCTGTTGAGCATGCTGCTGCGGCAGTTGTTCTCCTCTTTATTCAGGCCACTCTAAGGAAGAACAAAATGAAACGCTCATAAGATCACTGCCAAATGTAAACTGACCTAACATAACTTAGAAATTATAAAGTTAAAACCCCCAAGGCTGTGCTCTAGCAGCACCCATTGGCAAAGAAGCGAGCCTGAGAAAACAACCGACATATCGCGATGCTACCACGGCTTTCCCGCGAAATGACGAAACAGGCAGAGAAATTCCATACTGATTATGCCAGATTTGGGTAGTGACCCGTCATCAGTATGGAATTTCTGCGCTCGTTTCTCAGACGTCATTTCGTGGGGAAACCAGTGGTAGCGTCGCGGACTGTCCTGCGATAAATCTCTCCATTCAGGGAATATCGTGACAAGAAAAGCGCGAGTGGTACGCGAAAGGAGACGCGGGAGCGAAGGGCGGAGAGAAAGGGAAGCCATGGGGTACTTACCATTAACATACAGAAAACCGGAAATTCCGGTTGGGAAATCAAATGCTTCGCAGCATTCAGAAAATATGGGCCGTGATTTGAGACGATGCAATTTTTCTACTTTTTTTCAGTCGCTTTAGTAAATTTGGATATGTTCAGTATCGGTTCGTACTTCCACAACGTCGGATTTTATAGTTTTTATATACAGCTGTTTCGAGAAAGGTTGTCGGAAAAAATGTGCAAGCGACAATCCCGAAAGGTAATATGGGATATGATCAATACACTATAGCTGTCGAACCTCCTTTTGTTGCTTTCCTTTAGCACTCACAAACATATGTCCATGGCCTCTCCTGCCATTCTTTCAAATTTCTTTGAAAAACAGTGAACTCTAAACAACCCACAATACCTTTCGGGTTTGTCGCGTGCACTTTATCCGACGACATTTCTCGAAATAGCTGTATACGAACAAGATTTTCCTTCCACCAGGATGGTTTGTGCAAATAGTAAGCACCCCTGTTCTTCTTTCCTCCGCCTCTCGCTTCGCACGTCACTCTAAATGAAGAACCTTCTGATGCTTACAGGCTACATTGCCGTTTAGGTTTTGCCCAAGTGTAAAACAGTCCAAGCTTTAGGGGCTTTGGGATAACCCATAATATTTCCATAACGACAACCTTGTCCAATATTCAAGCCATAATGCATTGATCGGATTACTTCCATTTTTCATAAAAAAACTGTCTTCTAACAAATCCAGGCTAATCAAGACAAGAGGTTGATGGCCTTCAAGGAAAACAAACCAAACCTATTGGAACATTCTTATCCCCATGATAATAGCTCAATATAAAAAAAATCATTTTACTTCTAGTGATATATTCTCAATCTCTTTGACAGCAACTTCTGTGTTTGAAAACCTGTCAAATTAAGATTTGTCTGCACTTACAGCAAACTCATTGTACGAAGTACATACAACCATTGATTCATCCTTATTGCTTGCTGATTTGAAACCATTCAGAATTCGAATTGATGCATTAACAGAGCCATTAAGCAGCTTGCTCGTGTTGCCATTTTTCTCACCAAGAACCTTTCTTTTCACTGCCAGCCTGGCCGACTGCCGTCTGCTGCCAGGTGTCTGTTAACAAATACAGGCATTAAAACATCAGCTAATAAACCAGGTTCGCTCCGCGTGTTGTTACTAAAAAGTTTTTCATATACCTTGAGTAGAGAAGTACATACAGTCGACTCCCGTTAATTCGAACCTTCAAAGAAAATTGACAAAAGTTCGAGTGATCGAGGTATTTAAAATTATATAGAAAATAATCTGAAGAGAAAATGAAAATTGCTTCGAGTTAGCGGGAGATTCTAGTTACCAGGAGTCTACTGTACAGTAAAGGTTTCCGGTCAAGTCGCCCGAAATTCATCCTGCTTGTTTCGTCTCATTATCGCTTAAACAACGAGATATATTACATACACTCTTCATTAAAATTTCGAGCGACTTGACTAAACATTTCGGGCGATATAACTTCGGGCGACTAGACTGGTTACCACAGTAGATATAGAGATCAAACCATCGTCAAGTGGTCGCTTACAAGAGGTGGTCGTTTAGGAGAAATTCCAACTGTAAGGCTTTGACTGGGAAAATTTATCCTGCATAAAAGGCGCTTTTTGAACCAAGCGAGGCGAACACGGCATTTTGCGCGAAGGAGTGCAAGGGCGAGAGACGAGGGGAGGAGAGGCGCGTTTGCCTCGCTTATGGGTGGACGCAAAGGTTCTACTACAGGTATTAGTCCGGCGGCTTAACTGTAAAATTATGGGATTTTTGATACAAGAACCAAACTTTGTAGGAATATTTACATTCCCAGGCTGGTCATTTCCTGATATAGTGCCAAGCTTAATTGTCTAATTCCAGCTTATTTGCAGCGAATGAAATTTTCGGACACGAGACCGCCCGCGAAGTACATTTCTTACTCTTTTACGTTTCATTTCAAAATACAAATACAAATGCTTAAATTTGAAGTCAAATTGTTATTTTCTTCTTCGTTATGCTAATAATTTTCTCGGAAAACTATTATTCAAATACTGGCCGGAATTTGCAATTTTTCTGCACGTGCTTTTTTCTCCACTTTCTCTTGATTTTCACTCAAAACTTTGTACATGCGACTCGATCGGTGCAGCTAGAGAAGAATATCATTCCAATGATATAAAGAGAAACAGGCCGGTTTGAACGAAATGGGTTGACGTGAAGACGTGGAATCATGTCGCAACATCAAACTATTGACTGGTGAAAATGTATTATTTGCCAGGAAGAAACATCTGAAAAGTCTACATGTCCGGCTAATTCGAAACGACACGACTCTGGTGCTGGACACGTAACTTTTGAGCGAGACCTAACGTCATTTTATGAGGTGGGAGAGTTACATTTAGCAGTTAACTGGGAATGTCTAAACGAGGGAAACGGAATTGCTTCCACTTTAACGAGTCGTTTTGCCTTGTGGCATAAATCGTGTCGCGATGCGTTCAATAGGACCAAACTGGAGCGTATAATAAAAAGGAAAATGCCTGAAGAGAGCCACGGCCAAAGCAGCAGCAAACGGACACGCTCAAGTATGTTTCCACAGAGCGTGAAACGGCCGGTTTGCTTCTTTTGCAAGGAATCAGCTAACCATGGTGATCTAAGAATGGCGTGTACAATGGGTATCGACTCCCGCGTCCGATCTGTTACTCACGAGTGAAGTGAGTTCCGTTTCCAAGTTCTCGGATTTGAGAAAAGAGTATTGCAAGAGCCTAATTAGAGAAGGTCTGGCGGAGGAAACTCAAGAGATACATTCCACGCGTCTAAAGGAGAAGCTATCCCTGGTTTAACTGCTCACAATAAAGGAAGAGAGGTGTTGGTAGCTTTTACAGAAGACATAAGACATTAAATCCGACGCTTTCTCTAACGACAATGATGCCTATGAGATGTGTTTACAACGTTCAGCTAGCATAGTCCGACAAGAAATATTCACTGAATCATAAGTAGCCAATGGATCGTTTTCTCAGAACTGCCAAAGGGGATCAATCCCCCAGACTTTGCTATCGTTGGTAACCATGATCCTTGAAGGGCCAAAAGCTAAATGCCAGTCAACTATAAAGCAAAGTCAGGCTGGATTAACATTAGCTCAGCTTCTTAAATTCAATAACGTGAAGCAACCCCGTAAGACAGAAGAATGTACTCGGCATGTCAAAAGTCAAGAGAGTCCATTACCAGTGTAAATTGGTGTGAGGCTTCATTTAAAAACACGCAAGGGTGATCCTATAGACAGATTACATTCACTTGGCATGTCAATTTCGTACGATGAAGTGCTAGGCTTGTCATCAGATATGGCAAATGCAGTTTGTGAACACTTCAAGGAGACGGATACGGTATGCCCTTCCAACCTGAAAACAAACGTTTCACTATAGCCGCAGTTGATAATATCGAGCACAGCACGTCGTCGACAACGGCAATAAGTTCATTTCATGGCACCAGCATTTCACTAATACAGCACCCTACTGTGGAAGAGGAAGGTGTGAAAAACGCACGATTTAAGGAAAGAAATTTGTCTACATAGGTGCACTGCCATCAAGCTACATTAAAATTCTCCCTTTGTCAAGTCAAAAACAAGGTGGTTTAAGAGTGCCAAGTATGCAGTATAATGTAAACGGTGATGATGAAGCACTATCTCTGGCCACAGTGAAGGAGACTGAAGGGCTCAACCATATGAGGCAGCATGCAGAAGACCACCAACAGATAGACAAAGAGGTTATGCAACCCACTGTTGCCAAGCGAGCTGGAAATGGAAAAGCCCATAGCAAAAACACAACAGCAATGGTATCATGGTCTGCTTTCCACGGAAAACGACAGAAACACGTCAACGCACGATGCCAGAGTTCGTTGCTGCCTCTTTTTGCAGAAGCTGCTCATTCCATAGCCATGATCAAGCATGCCATAACTGTTGTTATGAAAGCTGTTGAACACCTCAACCCAGGGCAAGCTGCAGTTGTATCATTCGATCAACCCCTATATGCTTTAGCTAAGCAAATACAATGAAGATATCCAGACACGACGGGAGAAGATAAGCTGATAGTTATACTTGGTGGACTTCACATAGAGTTAGCGGTTCTCGAAGCAATAGGATCGTGGCTGTTGGGAAGTGGTTGGACAGAGGCTGTTGCGCAAGCCGGGATAACCACGACTGAAAGGGCTGAGTCATTAGTAACGTCTGCACATTATTACGCGTACAAGATAAGTCCATCAAATTACGGCATCCTCGCTTTATATACTTCAGCTGAGAGCCTACAAGAATTACTGCGCACAATGCACAGAGAACGCTCCACCATTCCCTGAATGGTGCAAAGATCAAGCCAGTAAGACCCCGCAGCTCCAATTCTGGAAGATGACCCTCACGTTCGAGTTACTTATTCTCATTCTCGTGCGCTCCTTTCGACAATTGGACTTCAGACAGTATACGGCTGCTTTGATGGCAATTACCCCTTGGATGTTCGCTCTAGATCGCACTAATTATTAGCGGTGGCTACCAGTACATATTAGGGACATGGCAGACCTACCAAATAAACACCCACACGTCTACAAGGAGTTCTAAAATTGTGGTAAATTTACAGCGCAGAAGACAACTAATACTTTTTCATCTATACCACCAGACCAGGCTCATGAACAGAGTAATGAGTTAATCAAGGGGAACAGCGGGATTATGGAATCACTGAGAATCCTGGTGTGCTTTTAAGATGGATGGTGGCCGGACCGGAGCTGGCAAAAATGGTAAAAGAGTTTGAGATTACAATAGAGGAGGACAACACCAACCAGACTTGCACACCACATCATGAGCAATCCAGGGCTTGCCAAGCACGCTTCATAAGTCATGTTCAATCTCTGGTTTCTATTATAGAAGAACTTGGCAACTCATTTGAAGAGGAAAGTACAGACCTGATCTCACTTGTATCGAAAGACACAGCTGATCCAGCAATGAAAGCTTCTTTGAACAACATTGAGTCAATTGGAAAGGGGCAGTATGAACTCTTCGTAAAAGAAAGGCTTACGGAGAGATCTAAGCCAATCGATGATAGCATTTCAAGAAATAATCTTCCTTTGTGGAAACCAGGGTGTAAGAGTTCAACATCAAAAGAGAAAATGAAGCTAAAATCTGTAAGAACGGACTGCCAGCTGTTTCGGAGGCCATACATCGGATGTCAAAGTAGAGATGGTGATCTCGATGATTTCTTTTCTCATGAAACTCAAGGGTCTCCTCATTCATTATCGGACTGTGGGAGAATCAGGTCAGGTAGCAAATGTGACTTAATACAGTGCATGGATAAATTGGTGGGCACATGAGAGTCCCTAACCCATCGGTTATCGTATTTGACGGTACGTTCTCCGTTCAGATGCTCAAGCCACAATTCTGTAGACTTTCATGGAATACAGCGAGAAGGTCTTACTGCCGTACATCAAACAGTCAATTGAAAATGTACAGAGGCTGGAATTGGTGCGGGATGAATATATCCCTAACAGTTTGAAGGCAAGCACAAGGCAGAAGAGAGGTACTGGCGCCAGAAGGAGGGTTCTTCCATCTGCTGTGGTACCCCAAAACTGGCAAGAATTCTTACGTTTAGATAACAACAAGAAGGAGCTGTTCCTGTTCTTGTCAGAGCAGGTCGTGAAAATGGCGATCGAGGGCAGGCAAATCAAAGGAGAAGAGGTACTCTGCTCTCCATCTGCGACAAGAAGGAATAAATTGTCACCCTGTTCGCATGAAGAAGCAGACACAAGAATAATGGTTCATTTTGCTGATGCAGTACAAGATGGTCACCAGTCAGTCATGATCCGATCAACAGACACTGACGTGCTTGTGTTAGCTGTTGCCGCTGTTGCAACTTTAGACCTAAAGGAATTGTGGGTCTCCTATGAAACCGGAAAAAAACCATAGGATCCTGCGGGCACATCTCTTCGCAAAGGCTCTTGGTCCAACTAAATCAAAGTGTCTCCCCATCTTCCATGCCCTGACAGGGTGCGACACAACATCCTTCTTCGCTGGGTATGGAAAAAGAACAGCCTGGGCAGTTTGGGAGAACTTTCCAAATGTTACTAGTATATTTCTGGAGCTGGCAGGGACCCCCTCTAGTATTTCTGAGGAGAATCTGTGCACCATAGAACGATTTATCATTCTGATTTACGACAGGACTAGCCACCTCAGCAAGGTGGGTGTTAATCTTCTCGGTTTCTTCTTGAGGACTTGTGATCGTGTAATGTTTGCATTTATTTATACTTACTATTTGGTATTTGTTTCAGGTCAATGATGCCCGAAAGTACTTATTCACAAAGAAAGGGAGAGGGTTGGAAGGACTCCCACCCACCCGGGATGCTCTGGAACAACATGTGAAGCGCGCCGTGTATCAAGGAGGATACGTGCAGGGGCAAGCAACGGCCCTTAAACCTGTTCTTCCTGAATCCACAAATTGGGGTTGGACCTTAGGAAGAGAAAAGCAGCTGCAAAGAGCTGCTCCATTGTGGTTGTAAGAAGAGTTGTAGCAAAAGATGCAAATGTGTAAAGGCAGACCTTCCATGTACCTCGCTTTGTATATGTGATGGACAATGCGTTCGTGACTAATTTGTATTAATTTTAACATTCAAAGTATCTAACAGGGCTAAGTCATGAAGATATTGTTGTTTTGTGCCAATTCTGTGCTGAAGCTTAGTGCCTTCTCCCCTACAAAACAATGCTCCAAGGAGCACTAACCATTGTATATTTTTTCTTGATTTTACCAGCACGGCATTAAAACTTGAAAATGTTGGCCCAACGTTTCCATGTCTTATTTCATATCCTAGCAACCGGGAACAAGAAAATAAGGTCTATGATAACAAATTTTGGCCGTTATTGTTAAAATTCATTTCTAACAAAGACACATTTTAGGTTCTTATTTAGAAAGGAAATAGTGTGACAAAACCCCTTTAATTTTTCCCGTTGCCATGGCAACACATCATTAAGTGGCATGTGAAAAAAAAGACGTATGTAGAAAACAGATTTAACAATTTGCGGTTTCTATGGAAAGCAACGTATTTTCGGCTTGGCACTATATCCGAAAATGTTTGTATTGGTGACTTCTATCAGTATGCCAGATTTCACGCTTGTATCAAAAAGTGTACAATTCACCTGAAATTTGAAGCTAAGCCGCCTGAATATATATTATTTTGTTAATCATAACTATAAAAAAATTCTCAAATCTGATTGGCCATCAACTGTCCTGATTTCAACACTAAAGGACACTAGTACACGTCACGCCTTTGGACTGTACCCACCATCTTGCGAGCGCACTTGAATGAGTTTTTAGTTTTATAATAAACTCACTCTGTTTTAATTTGAGGAAAGTTTAAAAAATCATAAATTATGTCATAGTTATGATTAAGATGGATCATTATATGTTTCTGGGAAACTGCCCACCTACCCCTCCCCTAAGCCAACATTAACATGTACTTCTCAGTTACGGCAAAATGTTTTCTAAGGGGAGGGGTAGGTGGCTCAGAAACACATGATCCATGATTAATTGGCAACAGAATTTGTGTTGTCCAGTTTGGTCAGTAATCATGCTTGGTTTAAAAAATCAGACTCCCACTACACGGTCGGCCAATTTTGTTAGTTACGTGTATGATTACAGACCGAGTGGACTCCACTCACTCCTACTACCACTATTTATCTCCTTACCACTTTTTTCTTTATTGTCTTTGTCACTTTTCTAACACTTGATTTAGTGGTAAGAGGTGGGCGCCCAGCTGATTTTCCAGCAGCTGGTCTTGGTGATGGACAAATGCTAGAATGTAACGGAAACTTGGATGGTGTGGATGTTGTAGTTGCATCTTGCATCTATACAAGTAAAGGAAAAGAAAGTTATGCAAGTGATCAAACATTTGAACTACATGTAAAAAAGCTCTCTTGTGCACAAAACGCATGCTGCAGAGCACCGTAGATAATAAAATTTGGTTATCTATGCATCCAAGAAATTTGTGTCACGACAAAACTTTGTGCCCATACATGTATGAATGTCCGCCTGTTCAAGTTGGTGGGTGTGAATGTCACATCATTACTAGCTTGAAGTCCAAGGCATACTGTACAATCTGTGTTTAACTTGATATTTGGACATCCATGTAAGGTATCCTCTATCAAGTTATATCTCAGCATAACAAGAACACTGATTACAGAGAGCACTCACCTTTATTCGCTTTGATGTCTTCAGAGGTGTTGTTGTTCCACCCAAAGGTCTGGCATTAAACAAACAATAAATAATACTATATTTGTTGTTGGTAATTTCTTTAGTTAAAGTTATCAATACTGCAAAAACACAATTACCTTTTCTTGGGTGTGGTAGCTGGTTTGCTTCCATAGACCATTTCTTTCTCCATTATCTCCTGTTGCCTTTTGTGCTTTGGAAAGAAATTGAAACTGTTAACCAGAAACAACCTTTTTGTCACATTGAGGGATGCAGTTTTTTCAGGAACAAGATCTAATGAATGTACATATAATAAACGGCTAAAATCATTGGTGGCACTGGCTGTATTCACTCTGGTATGAGCTAAGAGGATACATGACTCACTTACATGGTACACTTACATCCTTAAGGGTGGTATCTGGTGACCAACTGACACTTTGTTCCATGGTCAGATAGTTCTACTTAATTGACAGATTATTCTACAATCTAATCAGAACTTTTCACATGACTATAAGCCATGAGCAGAAACAAGGGTGTTACTCATGTGTATATAACTTGTTCTTTAAGGCAAGAAGCCAGAAAAAAAGCACGTTTCAAATCAATTTTTACACTGAAACTGTGGAACAATCTGAAGTCCTATAAAATGGAACGATCTGACCAAATGATTGTGATGCCAATCACTCTTGGCAAGAGTGAATGATACCATATTGGCAGGGTGTTTACTGTGTATTTTTTTGATTTTATGTGGAGGCATTCGTTCCAAGTCAGACTGCTATTAAAGTGATGAACAATCCACATACATTTCAAATATATCACATTAATTATGAACATTTTGTTGTTATTTAAAAAGAAGAGATTGACAAGTACAATGTCCAGTGTAATATTTATACTAATTTTCCCCCAATTCTAGTGCTAATAAAATAATTCCTTACTCTTTCTAATATCTCTTGCTCTTTCTGAGCATTAAATGCTGCCCATTGATTTGTGATTATGTCCATGTAATGACAGCCATTAATCAGGAATCTTCTCTCATTTTCTTCCTCCCATTTTCCTACATCCATCTTCAGTTTCTGTTCAATCTATTTAAACAACAACTCATGATTAATAAAATAAATGGAAGAAATGACAACTTAAACTTAATATTAATAACTATTTAGAATAATTCATAATATATTGATTATTATTTGAAGATAAAACAAGGGAAATTGCCATAAAGGAGGTTAAGAAAGCAAATTTGTCAGATGTGCCCATTTTCCACTAATAAATATTAACAACTTCACACCTGAAACACAATTGGAAACCTTAGTGACACTCACAGCCTTGCTAATTTCAATAAATTTATTTTGCGAAATTTAACTTTCAAGTTCTCCACTTTGTAAGCAACATCGCAGACTCCACATGAAGTGTTGCAGTGTGCAAAGCAAGTCGTGTCCAATAGCCTGAGGCTAGTGGATTTTTGCTATTAGGCTTATTGAATTCTTAACTTGACTGTTGGGCAATTGGAGTTTTCTAGCAGAAGAACTATAATCAATAATTTATTCTGCTCATGAAAACATTTATTCAGGCTAGTTAAAATGACTTTAGCTGATCTTGGGCTAGAATAATGTATTCACCTTTGGCAATTCTCTATTTATTCCTTTTCGGATTTTTTCCTCTTTGAGAAGTGCTCCTCCACGGTTGGCAAGCCGGTTAGAATCATTCTTACGAGTCTGAAAGAGAAAGGGTGACAGTATCAGCCCCCATGTTCAGTTACTATTGCCGTGGTACATGTATTTAGGACACCTGGTCATACTAGCTATAATAGCCAGTAATTTAATAGCCAGCAGGGTGCCCTTTTGCTCACTAGCAGCATCTACACAGTCAGAAAGCTACAATTGGCGATGAAATTAGTTTGTGATCGAGACACTTTGCACAAAATTAGGGCCTCTCTAACAACCTGCCGACTTAAAAAAAGTGTAAAGTGTTCCTCCCACATCCCCTCCATGCAATGTTCTGCCACTGTTTGACACACCAACTTTGATACTAGTGAAGGGGGATACCCCATTTGAGGAAAATGTCTCAACAATTTTGTCGCTGACTGTAGCTACATGTACCTTGGTTAAAAAGTCTTTGAACAGTAAAACATAAAACTGTAACGGCAAGTGATTAAAAAATATTATGCTCTCTCTTCAGTGACGGCTTTTCGAGTTCACTGCAAAGGAAAAACTTAAAACCTCCCACAGCTCCTAGGCAAGTTAATGCCGCCCATGTATGTACAGACTGTTAATGTATCAATTACATGTACTAAGCAGAAAATACATGTAACGTTGCAATTTGAGCACATTGTGTGAAAGTATTAGTAATATCAAATTATGTACATGTAACATAGTCTTTTGTATACAGTGGAAGCTCTCATAAGCAGACACCCTCGGGACGTAAAAAAGGTGTCCATAACTGGGGCTGGCCGATTATGGGAATGTAAAAAATACAGAGTTTTAAACAGTGTTTTGTTAAGGTGGCCATAAGTAGAGCTTTCCGCTTACAAGAGTGTCCGTTAGGAGAACGCCTTCAAGTGTAATTTTAATTAAGTTACCTCAAATTCCTCCATTGTCTTGAACAAAGCTTCTCTCCTCTCCACAAGCTTAAAGATGTTTTTGTTTTCCTCGTAATAATTTTTCATGACTTCCACTTGATGTTCGTGGATTGACAGGAGCTCTTCTGTGTAATTTTCTAAGTATGTCATGAATATACAACAGATCAGAGCTAGAAGACTCATACTCAAATATAAATATGCAAGTACCATACGATTCATGTATAATAAATCAACTACACTGTACAACAACGGCCTATCATTAACAAGTAAGTTTTCTTTGATGCTTAACTTAAGTATAATATCATTACAGAGCTATTCTAGGGAGTAAAAAAAAGCCAACATTTCATTTCATGTCAAAGTAAATAAGGTAAATAAGTCATCAGGGCCACTGTGTATTTTGACATCCCTATCCATTGCAGATTATCAGAACATTGCACTCACAAGAAAGAGAAAAATAAAATAATTGCACCACCATCATGTCATTTCCATAGTCTGTACTTGCTCTAATTGACCATAACCAACTTGACCAATCACAGCCCAAGAAATTGCTCTTTCTCTCCTATACTCGTCCCATACAAGTAGGAGAGAAGCCTGGGAATGAGGTTGGAGGAAACAGTGCAATTTTGTTGGCTGCACAATGTATTATGTCACACATACCATCAAAAGCTGGTGTAAACTCCTCTCGCTGAGCAGGTCCAAAGAAACATTTGTCCCACAGATCTGATAATTCCTTTCTAGAATAACAAGGTAAAGAAAGCCCATTGGTTTCTAGGTTATAAAATAATGTCCAGTCCTGCAGGAAGACACTTTGGCAGTTAGAGCTCATGTTTAAGCTCCTTTGGACATCGACTGGGGAGCCTTTTTACTGTGTGGTATTTTATACTGGTATACAAAGGCATATGATAAAAAATGGACTGGACTGGATTGATGTATAAAACATGGATTGATAACTGTTCATTATGTGTGCAGGAATGCAGATTTGAATTTTGATACTGGTTGCAGCAACGACTATAAACAGATTAATTTTTTTTAAATAATTGATTCATTAATCTAGGGGGATATGCTTGACTTGACTCAACTGTACATGTAATTGCCTAGCCAGTGTAACATATGAAATTCAAGGTCAATTTCCAATAAGTTTGCAAGGTTTTAACGGTAAAAATAAGAACTGGAATGAACCTCCAACACACATAGCTGACAGAAACAAACTCATCTGCAAAGTGAGACACAATGAAAACTGTGACTAGTATCTTGATTTTTGCTCCCATTTTGAAGCTGATGGTTCAAATTGCTCTCATTCTCTGTAGAAAATTTCTGCTGTTGAATAATAATTATTCATTGCGAAAAGCAGTTTTAATCATTAAAAAGGGCCGAAAAAACAAAAGGAGTTTCTGGCAAAAGAGAAACACTGTCAATCCATGTTTCATTAATCCAGTCCATGTGTTATCAATCCAGTCCAATCCATGTTTTATTATATGCCATTTTCTATGTACAGGAAATGCAGGGCTCGAAATAAAAAATTTTTGGCTAACTAACCGTCCAGGTTAGTGGGCATAAATTTTACTAACCAAATTATAAATTTCATTAGGCAAGAATCGGTACTTAAATAGTGCTAATAAATGCGGGAAATGTATGGACTTGTGTGAGCCTGTTGAGTCAAATGGTCAAGAACTCAGAAGACCTGATTTACTCCTTTGTAGATTTCAGAAAATAGGGTATTGATCTTGAAAACCACAGTCAAACTGTTGTCATTTGAGTGGGTTGTGGACTTGCTTTATAGTGTCTCGTGTTATCTAGGAGTTCATCTGGAATCTCGATGTTAAAGCCCACTTGCAGTTTTGGATTAAAGTTCATGCAGCTGAGTACACACCTCTGTTAAATACACTTTGCATACCTGAGGCCATCAATGAATTTCTGCATGTGTTGCAGTTTCAAAGCTTGTAATCGTTCCACCTCGCTCTTTAGCTAAAAAGAAAAGAAGGATGTGAGGGTCTTTCACACTTATTTAATTTACAAATCAGTATCAAAAGCTAAAACCCTGTGTATACACTATTATTAACAATTTTACTGTCTACATGGTTGTTACCTACCTTAGTAATTATAGAAGGTTTATATCCAACGTTTTTAGACAGGAAAGCTTGTCTTTCTGCCTCATCCACCTCCAGTTTGATCCAAAGAGAACTGATTTTTTCTCTCAAGTCTGCTGCCTCAGAGATATTTCTTTTCTGTTGACTCTCCAACTTCCAAGAAAAAATACATTCAATTACTATATTAATAATAAAATCCTGTTACAGTCAAACCTGTATTAAGTGGTCACCCTTAGGGAATGGCTTGCTGTCTGCTTAATACAGGTTTGACAAACTGAAGGGTAATTCAAAAAAATGAGGATGGCGAAAGAGCAAAATAAAAGTATCTATCCCAGGGCAAAATGACTTCAGACAAACAAACAAACAAAAAACAAGGATTAAAAGACCACTAAAGGATATGGAAAGTCCATCTGCTGAAGTTTGTATTACACCTTCTCAATTGAAAGTTATGGTTTAATGAAGATAAAGATATTAAAAGTTGTTTGGGATCTTAAGGAAAGGTGACTTCAACCATAGCTTAATAGTGGTCCACTTACAGGTTTGACTGTAGTAACAAAATAATCAGTTTATTATTCATTCAAAATATTTCTCTGTTTCTGATTGGCTAAAATCACACTCATAATTCATCATAACCAGCTACTTTTAACCCAATTTGGATGAATTTTGCCTTATTGAACCGATGAAGTCAAAAGTGCAGCAAAGTTGCAGATTATTGAACCGTTAACCGAGAAAACCTGGGGACAAGTTTAAGTTGTTTTCAAAGTGAGTAATGGTGAAGTGAGTAATAGGAGAACATTAATTTAACTCGTTTCATGGTGAACTATTCCCTAAAAACATCAGCCTTGGCAAGAACAGCAAGAAGACAACTTGATGGACAACATCAGCTATTTGGAGTATATTTGCAGACCTGAACAGCCCTTTATCTCCTAAACTTCCGATGAAGATGCACTATCGATATCAACTTAAACATCGACCGAGGTATATAAGCCTGTTTTAGCTTGTAATTATTTTGAATGAATAATAAATCTTTGAACTTCAACCTTTGTAAGATATGAAGAATTTTGCAGATTTCAGAGGGTGTTATCCACCTAGGCCATATAACACCCTCCTTGATCTGCAGAATTCAACAATTGCTAAATGTTCTCACACTAGGTCTTCATTGTCAAAGGAAAGAGGTTCAACTGCTTACCTCTTGATTTAGGTCCCTCAGTGCCTCCATATTTTGAGAAGAAAGTTTAAATGTCGTTTCAGCATCTTCCTTAGCCATTTCTTTTCCTATCAATGTTGATGGCACTGTCTCTAACTCTTTCCACAATGTCTGGATGGAATGCCTTAGTTCCTTGAAAGTATTTAGTCTTTTGACCTGGGATAAAAAATGGCAAAAGCTCTCAAAAGCATTGCTTACAGGGTACAAAGAAAGTAAGTTTTACAGCTTGCCATTTGGGAAGGCTGAATCTAGCATCTACTAGCCCAAGAGTCTTTTTAACTAGCCAGAAAAAATTTTGATGAGCAGGATTGATTACAGTTCTTCTGTAATTTGAATTCCCTAAAAAACTTCACTTGCCTGTTGAGCAATTCAAAAAGTTAAGAACAGAATTCACTTAAGTCTGATAGCAAAATCCACTAACCCCAGACTATCAGACACGACTTTCTTAGCATGCTCTGTTTTGTTAGTCTACTAACAAGATGTACAATTACATCAATGTATGTTATGGTTTGACAGACCTTTTCATGGTTTTTTCAACTTTGTACATGGACAAGTTCGGGAAAATCCGTCGACACCACTGAAAAAATTTGCCAAATTTGAAAGTGATATGATGATATGGTTGGCAATTTTACTAATAATTATTTTAAATTAAGGCGCTCTTTCCAGTGGTGTTGACGGATTTTCCCTAACTGGACCATATAAAAGATGACTTAATTTTCATCCCTGGGTTTTAAAACAACTTCATTTTTCCTTAGTTAGTTTGTCTATGGGCATGGTTCATGTACATGGTGTACAGCTGTAATGTATGACATGTGTTTGAAGTAAAAGGAAATCAAATCTCAACAAAGGATAAAACTGAACCACAACATGAAAATGTTATCCATGTATTTATGACTGTACTACAGCTGTAGAACTAAGGTTATGCATGATCATTATAACTACATTTTCTAAACTTGTATGATGGCATGACACGTATTATATTGTAATCAATTAACTTACTGTTGTTACTTCCCTTTAATAGCGAGTGCCTGTTGCATTGGCGTATTTTCCTTTTTTGTTCTTGTATTTATTCTGCTCTGAATGAGGTCACCACCTTATCGTGGTGGGGCAGTTGGCGTGTCTCAGTGACCTTTAGAGCTATGTAGGCTGGAGTCTTGTACTCCTGGTAGGGCCACCCATGCTGAAAAGGTTGAAGGGTAGAGACCAGACAAAGAGTGACCCCCTGGTCCTCCAGGTTGGGGGTTGGGCGTAGGGCTAACAACCCTACACCATAATTTCACTAAGTGTTATAGAAACCAGAAGCGTTGATAATGAGACAACACTGCCTAGGGCGTTACTGCTGGGGCTGCAATGACGCTCTTGGGTCAAAGCCAGTCGGAAGCCCAAAGGTCGATAAGCCCCATAGTAGCCCCCAAGCAAGAGCTGCTGGAACATGAGGACCATGGCGGAGACAACACAGGCAGGGCAAGTAGCTAAGGAGATGAAAGTGTATGGGATCGAAGTGCTAGGGATAAGTCAAAAGAAACCAGATGGAAAGGGACACGATCAGTAACACTGCAGAGTGTAGAAAAGGTGGTGTATGTAGGAAATGATGAGGTTATACGGGGAGGTGTAGCCATCATGATGAGTGCGAGGGCAAAGGGAGCCTTGATGGAATAGACGCCAATTAGCAAAAGGATCATTACAGCACAATTCTACTCAAAGTACAAAAAACTGACCGTGGTACAAGCATATGCACCAACAAAATTAATGATGCGATGAATGAGGAAAAGGATGAATTCTACAACCAGCTGCAGGACATTGTTTCAAGCTGTAACAGAAATGATATGTTTGTGGTCATGGGAGGTTTGAATGCTAAGGTAGGCAACAACAATACCAATAGAGAGGAAGTTATGGGGAAGTTTGGCGTTGGTGTTATGAATGACAATGGAGAGAGGTTATGTGACTTCTGTAGTGCAAATGGGTTCATCATAACTGGAACAATCTTCCCTCATAAAAACATCCATAAGCTGACCTGGAGGTCACCAGATGGGAGGACAGTACACCAGATTGACCATGTTCTAGTCAATGGAAACATGAGAACATCTATATTAGACATAAGAATAATGAGAGGAGCAGACGTATACAGTGACCATTACCTTGTGAAAACAAGGATACAATACGCAAGAGCTGAGGGGAGAAAGAACATAAGGGAAAGGTTTGATGAAAGTAAACTGCAAATTGAATAGATCAGAAGGAGGTACGTACGACACTGAGATGAGGAATAGGTTTGAAGCTTTAGGAGACATAGATGATCTGGAGGAAGAACATGATATGATTTTGGCAACATAAGGAGAGCAGCAAAGAAAGTCTTGGGGAGGTCAAAGAAACTTAGAAGGCCATGGACAGGAAGCAAAACATGTGAAAAGATAAAGGAAAGGAAAGAGGCAAAATTGAAATTGGAGGGTGCAAGATCGGAATGACTGAAACAGAGATGAAGGAAGGAGTATAATGTGAAGAACAACAAAGTGAAACGGAGTGCTAGGGAGGATAAGAGAAATTGGTTAGAACACAGGGCTGCAGCAGCAGAAAAGGCCGCTGAGAATGGTAGGAGCAAGAGGTTTACAGCATTACTAAGTCGATAACTGGAGAAAGGTGGAAACAAGAAATAGGTGTTAAGGACAAACAAGAGGTGCTTAGAACTGAAACAAAAGAAAGACTGTGGAGATCGGTGGAGCATTTAAGTGAAAAATTAAACAGAAATGACCCAACAAATCCTGTGGAAGAGGATGAGATAGCAGAATCAGAAGAGATTGAGGAAATAGATCTAGGAAGATGGTGATTACTAGAGGTCAAGGAAGCATTGAAGAGGACAAAGCCAGGGAAAGTGGCCAGAGTAGATCAGGTGTGTCTGGAATTATTGAGAGCTGACATGGAAGACACTGCAAGTAGGCTGACTAGTTGTTACACCAGCCTTTGGGAGACTGAGAGGTGGCCAAAAGTGTGGAAGAAGGGAGCTTGTTGTTAAGGTATTCAAGAAAGGTGATTTGCGCGAATGCAACAACTGGTGAGGAGTGACTTTAGTACCTGTCATTAGTAAGATATTCCGAGGATGCTGTTGGAGCGGATCAAGAAAGGCGTAGACAAGAAACTTCGAAAGGAGCAGGCTGGGTTTCGACCCAAGAGAATTACAACTGAACAGATCTTTTTACTTAGAAACATCGTAGAGCAGGCAAGTGAGTGTGCACACTTTGTAGACTCTGAAAAAGCCTTTGACTCTGTACACAGAGAAAGCCTTATGGAATATCAATGACATGAAAAGTTATGGGATATCAGACAAGATGGTGACAGTGATAGCAGTGATATACACAGGCTTTGAGTGTGCAGCTGTGGACAGCAATGTGACATCTGACTGGTTTATGATCAAGTCAGGAGTAAAATGGGTGTGTGATGTCGGGATTCCTGTTCTTACTGTGCTTGGAATGGGTCATGAGAAAGGCAACAGCAGACAAGAGAAGAGGGATAAGGTGGAATTCCACAACAGTGCTAGAGGACCTTGATTTTGCAGATGACATTGCAGGAAAAGACTGGGAGATTGGCAGAGGAAGCAGCCTGAGCAGGAGTCAAACTTAATGCGAGAAAGTGCACTTTCACTAAGGACTGAGAGTGCAAGTAGCAGGGAGAAGATTGTGGTGGATGGCGAAGAAGTGGATGACTTTGAAGAGTTTACATACCTGGTTACTATTGTAGACAAGGAGGGTGGAGGCAGCAAAGACATTACGCACCGTCTGTAGAAAGCTTGTGGAGCATTCCAGACACTAAGGAGGGTCTGGGCAGCTAGAGGAATACTGAAGGAAGGAGAACCAAGATACGTCTATTCAAGACTTTATAATTCAGCCAGTCCTACTATATCAGGCTTCCAGTACCAGTGCTTGAGATGGTTACTGCAGATTAGATGGCAGCAGAGAATGACAAACAAGAGAGTGGTTGAGTTGACTGAGATCAATGAAATTAGCTGTGAAGTGCGACAAAGAAGGTGGAACTGGCTATAGGTCAAATACTAAGGAGAGAGGGTGAGAGCAACTGCTTTACAGCAATAGGATGGACTCCTGAAGGTTGGAGGGCAAGAGGAAGACCAAAAGCCACTTGGAGAAGGACAGTCGAGAAAGAGCAAAACAAAGCTGGGTGGAAGAGCTGGAAAGTAGCCAAAGTGGTTGCACAAGACAGAAAGTGTTGGTCAAACAGCGTGAAGGCCTTATTGAACCTACATGTGCTGGTGAAATGAGACTTGATGATGATCAGTGCCACATCCCCGTCCCTTCTACCACTTGTGATATCTTCAGTTTTAATGGTTGAGGACAACTTTGTGTGCAGAGTGAAGAGATCTTTCAAACCATACCAGAATGAGCACAATTCACTCGAGGACACCGGAGAAAAAGGCAAAAAACCATGTAACATTGACCCAAAAATTGCCAAGAAAATCCTGTTCTACTACCCACCTACCTCTCAATTCATCTAATCCTAAGATCCTAAAAGCTTTCCTAAAAACTTTTCCCTCCAAAATGAAGCCTACTAAATGTCCAACAAAAGAAAAAAAAATGAGGCAAAAAAGAAGGGAGGAGAGAAAACAAAAAGTAAAAGTTGAGACTGCTGTGTCATTTTTAAACCTAAAAACTCGAAAGTTTGCTTTCTGCGCATGCCCAAACTTCGCAAGCTAATATTTTGCATCTGGATCAGAAGGTTGCAAAGGGTATGACATGTGAATGGCTTTGTGGTAACAAAGTTTTAGCTCTTAATAGCAGGACAGTGACAAGAAAATTGTCAACTAGCTCCAAAACGCGTTTTTCAGCAAAATCTCCTGTGGCAAATGGGTTAAGGGCCTTTGGGCATGTTTAATAAACCCATTAATAATTAAAGGGATTTTTTATACATGCACAAAGGCTCCTTAACTAATGCTGCAGTTATACAGCTTGTAGTGGCACCATTCTCTCAAAATTGGACAGTCAAATCCATTAAAAAAAAAAAAAAACAGGCTCTCAGGGATTTGAACCATGTACACTGTAAGAAAATAACACAACAATCAGTATTAAGAAGAGCTTACCTGTTCCTTTTGTAAGTACTGCACATTTGCTTCCAGCTCTTTTAGTTGTTCCTCAGTTGGTACATTAACCTCTCCCAGGTTATGAGCAGGAAGAAATAATTGCTCGCAAAACTTTGATTCCTTTTCTCTCAAGCTCTTTAATGTTTTGATGCGTTCATGTTTTTCCTGAATTGTAATTCACATCACGGACTAAATTCATTTAGAAGGCAGATATCCTCTTTACTTAAGTTTTGTAGGAAGAATTTGTAATTCTAAAGAGCACTGGTGTGCAGACTGATTATTTATTTTAGCCTGTGTGCCTCACTCTTTCTATGTATTTGCAATAGGAGATTTCCACAACCAGGTTAAATTGCCATTAAGATAATTTAAACTTTGCACTAAAAAAGGACTAGAAAGAAAGAAAAAACATCGGGCTACATGTATAAAAGTTAACTCTATCCTGTAGATTTTTACAGTTGAAAAGAAGTTATTGAATATAATAACTCCTGTAATGCTGAGAGTCATAATGTTTTGTGACAAATGAGGGCTTTCACCTTTTTCCTTTTCATCTAAAATTGATTTAGTCTTACATTTGCCTAGTTGCTAATAGTCTGGGAGCAAATGTCATAATATAAGGTCCCGTGGGATTTTTTCCCTGAAAGCAAGCCACTAGTCTAGAAATGTTCATTGGGACATAGTAGTCATCAAAAGTTTTGGTGGCAGCTTCGCAACCTGCTTAGACAGGAATTATCAGGGTTTGAAATTTTCACTTATGGACACCAACATGGAAACAAGGCTGGAGTCGAAAATCCCTTAACTCCCGTAAAAAAGTGGTTTTGCTTACCAAATTTCCCTGCAATATACAACTCGCTGCTCTTAGTAAATTTTTTGACATATTTTTGTTCAATTAGTGGCCACATGACCTTGTAGCATGAAAATGAGGCTGAAATATAATATACACTTAATGTCAGATCCCGAGGGAAACAGTTAGTTTTGTTTTCCCAAGAGTCCTGATGTTTCCCGAGACGAAGTCTTGAGGCTTCATGTTTGTGTTGTTGTGAATGTTGTATGTTGTTGTGTTCATTCACGAAAAAGAAAACGGCAGTGTTTTTCCCGCCTTCCGTCACGCCACTTTCCACCATGCTCTGATCACATGCTGTAATGTATCCCGAGCAGGGTACATTGCTTGATGTATCACGATCGGGATACATTTGATTTTAGTCAAGGCCACGTGACCAAGAATCAGCCAATGGCTGCCGCTGTTTAGTTGAGTGAAAGTCTAGGAATATAACAAAACTCTTTATACCTTGCATTAAAAGTGTAACATTAAATACTATTTATAACATTTGATGTCGTTAGTTGTTCTAAGTGGATTTAAAAGAAAATACTGAAGAAGAACACTGTGATTCAGTGAAATCCCATGGAAATGAAGCCATCAAGACAAGAAATAATTTCAAAAGCTGCGCTTTGGTGCACCCCCTTAGTGGTACATCCTGCGCATAAATGGAACACTTTATTGACAGTTCTTATGCAGCTCAGAATATCTCTATCATAGTCGATGGCCCTGAAAGGAAGACTGTTATATCTCTTGATGTGGGACTGTATCTTCCGCGAAAAAACTCCAGATGGCTCAAAATGACTTAAACCACCTCATTCTCCAACCCGGTGAGTTGCACATTATCATGGCCATGCTAAGGACAATTAATCAGTGCATGCACATTAGTGGGATCGATATGTGTTGGATTGAGTCAGAACTGTACGGCCCGTTCACTGTTAAGCAGATTCTCGATGGTAATCACATTAAAAGAGGTGAAAAAGCACACATGATCACCTTACAGGCATGGTTTGCCTTGTACCTATAGATGGCTTTCCTAAAACTTTGCCAGAACTGCACCAATGTCTTGAGAATTTATCAAGAGAAGTTATTGAAGCATTCAGAGAGGGCAAGAAAGAGAAAATAGAGAGAGCCCACCAGTTCTTTGTCGGCAGCACCAGTTCCTTGAAAGTCACTGTAAAGATGTTAAAGTTCGACACTGCTTAACAGAAGTCTTTGGTTTGTAGTGATGTGACACTATATGTGCATGATAATCATTAATGTAAATGTTTGCCTTTATCAGATCAGTTCGAAGTGGTAGTTAATTAACTGCATGGAAATTGCATCTGATCACACTGGAACAGTTCACAAAGTACTTCTTAGCCCACGGCAGGCTCAGTAAATTTATTATTCTCATATGATTCCACTATATCTTGCTGAGATGGCTTCCCTGGAAGCATCAGATCCCTAAATTCACCAAGAGTTCATGAATGGAAATTGGGTTATCAACAAAGTATAGTAGAGTTTCTTTCTGTGCAGTTGGAGCAGACAATGCCTTGGAGCACCTAAACCATTCCATGAAGGTGTCTGGAGGACTGGTTGGTATTACACAGAATGAAAGTGCCCGAGCAAAGTTTTTCCTGAGTGCTCCAGAGGCAAAATCCATGGCTGCCGTGTCTGCACACTCTGCAACAACATCATAACCTTTTCACTGCTATTGTAGCAAGAGAGGATAAAGGTGTACAGCAGTTAATAGCAGCAATTAAGAGCTTTACAAATCCTTTTTCGGTAAGCATTACGATCCAGCTTCTAACATTGACCTGTATAATCTAATAACCAAAGTGGCCATGTCCGAGGAGATCAAGAATGACTTGTGTAAACATGGTGAAACAGGTAGAAAACTGTTCAACATTTTTGTAGAGGAAAGGCTGAAAACAGGAAAGGTTAACTACTGGTCGACTATGAGGAAAGTGAAGCTCAAGACTTGGAAAAGTAGTTGTAAGGTTATTAAGATGAAAACTGCTGTTAAGGTGGTAGAGCTGAACGAGGATTTTGCCTGACTCATGATGATTTGCAAGAGCCAACCAGAAGTAGGCATCAAGGAAGCACTATATAATCGGCCTGTACAAATTCTCAGTTGTCCCAAGGTCTCTTTTTGCTCCTGACGGTACCATGCTGCATTGCCCATGCAAGAGCGCTCTTAAGCACATACTGGAGAAGCTCACGGGTGAGTCCAGCAGTGAGGTGACATGTCAAACCAGTACCCCGAATGCAGAAGTGCAAGTCAAGGTTGCCATACATGTGTAGTTGATGGGATGGCTGAAATCCAGTCATTAGACAAGCCGGAGTGGATCAAGACTTGCAAACACCTGGCAGAACATTTTCACAACCATCTCTTTAGCAAGCATGATGAAACCCAGGAAATTCGTTTAATCTTTGACAGATACAATGTCCCAGCATCACTGAAATCTGCCACACGAACCAGACGGCAAGGATCGGAAGACCCTGTTTATTACTGCATTAGCGATTCCACTCATATTACAAAAGTACGGTTGAAGAAACTGCTCTTACACACAAAGACGAAGGCAGAACTGACTGCTTTGCTGGCAAAGAAAGCAAAGGAGTTTGGTCAGGCCTTGAGAAGACAGCCAGTTGTAGCATGGGGAAAAGAGTGTGAAGCAACCCACAAAGACATGGGACATATTCAGAGTGACCACGAAGAGGCTGATACAAAGATAATACTTCACGCCCTCAATGCCACTGCTGACAGTGCTACGGACTTAACCATTCATTCACCAGACACTGATGACCTTGTGCTGGCTATCAGATGGAGTTCAGAGATGTGCTTAAATACATCACTTGTCACTGGAAGGGGTGCAACTCATCAATCAATAAAGTTACAGTTAATTGCAGAAGCCCTTGGTTCTGAGAGGACGGCTGCACTACCTGCATTTCATACCATCATTTTAGGAGCCGATAATGCTGGTAGCCTCTCAGGGAAGGGAAAGGTACATGTATCTTGTTAGAAAGCCAAGCATTTCTAGAAGCCGACGATTCCATCCTGAACGCTGACTGGCCAAACTCGGTCAAGAGGAGCAACCTATAGTACTGACATAAAAGTTGTTATTGAAAGATTTGTCTGCCAAATATACCTACCAAGGACTGATATAACAACTGTTAAAGAGCTAAGACAGTTCCTGTTTAGGAAGAAGCAAGCAGAGTCTGACAGATTACCACCAACCAATTGATGCCAATGTTGAAGAGCTGGGCTACCGTGCACAGCGCTGTGTAGCTGTTCTGACAACAGTGAATGCGAGAACCAGCATGACGACGACCAGTATCAGTATGATGAGGATGAAAGTGATGAGGATGAGTGTAGTGATGAGTGAGGGTCTGGGTAATGATTTGAAGTACATGTATGTTTCTTTCTCGGGTATTTTAAAGAAGACAATAGATTTTCACAAGAGTCTTCCTCAGGAGAGTGAATTCCTTAACAAATGTAGACATTACTGGTGAATAAAATTTGGCCTGTTTTTCATGAGTGCTTCTTGCTTTCTTTAAATTTTCAATATTGCAGTAACAACAGATTTGGTCTAGCTTATTTGTAAAATTTAGGTGTCTTTTCTTGTAGTCTCGTTTTCATGGTCAGAGGTCATGTGACAGGCATTATTCACAAATACTGTCATAAACAAATTATGTTACTTGAATTTCACATTGTGGCCAAGTTTGCCAATCAACATTACACTTTTAATATGAGAGGTGCATGTATATTGAGTTTTGTATTTTAGCCTCATTTTCATGCTAATTGAACAAAAATATGTCAAAAATTTACTAACAGCAGCGAGTTGTATGTTGGAGGGAAATTTGGTAAGCAAAATGGCTTGTTTATTGGAGTTACAAGGGATTTTTGACTCCAGTCTCATTTCCATGTTGGCGTCCATAGATGAAAATTTTTAACCCCGATAATTCCTGTCTGAGCAGGTTGCAAAGTTGCCACCAAAACTTTTCACGACTACTATGTGCCAATGAACATTCCTAGACCCGTGGCTTGCTTTCAGCACAAACTTCCCACGGGAGTACACTTCCTCCCAGAATATAAGCAGTGTTCTCCCTAAATTTTAGCTGAGCTGGTAAGGGACCATTCCTTGCTGGTTAGGCACAAAGTATGTGTCAGAGGAGCACTCTCCGGGGGGAGGGGAGGAAGGGGGGTAGTAGAGTGAGGGACATGGACCCACCTCGTTGGGAAATTTAGGAGCTAAGTTCTCTGAAACGTCATTCCCTTATTTTAAGACCTATTTTATGCAAATCAAATGCAATCTTTAGACAACAGTTTAAAAAAATTTGATTCCAATAATTTTACCAGTGTCTCAAATGTCCTCTGTGTAGCCCATAAGAAGAAAAGTTGTGTATACTTTATTACTTTTCTATTAAATTCATTCATTTCCTTGTGAGAATTCATTGGATCGGATCACAACTTGTGTATTTTTCAAAACAACAAATTTAATTTTAGTAAACTTTCAAGCGGTTGCAGGTGGTAAGAAGTGTCAACTCAGGCGGTAAAATTTACCAGTTACTGCCTGATAAGGAGAACACTGCCTAAGCATCATTATTGAACAGCCCATGCATTTTGGGTCACTTGGTCCAAGCCAGTTTGTGACGCTGTTCATCTCGGACAAGTCATTTTCAAATGCATTGACTGAGAAGGCTTGGAAGAGACTGTCCACCAGGACTAGGCAACGTTTACATCATGACTACTGGGTTGAGTTGAAATTTGTGAGCACAATAGTCAGCAACTAAAAAGCATTAATAATTTATAGAGTAAATATTATTATAAAAACTGAATCATTGGATAATGCAATTCTAGGGCTCTGATTGGCTTAGCCATCATGGTATATGTGTCATTATACCATGCTCTCCAAATATGGTAACTGTACACGTCTGCTCAAAATTAAAAACAAGATGAAAAACCGTTATTTTTACAAGTCAAGAAGAATTCTTGATATTTTGTGGGTGTTTTTAATAAAACAATAATTATTCCACTTCCACTTGTTGGATAAAGATTATAGCCAAGTCAGTGCTATGCCCTTTGTTTGCTACCATCTCATATCCAATGTGCACCAGTGGAATAATTTTTAAATATTTATTTAATGAAAAGGAGTATTGAAAGTCAACTATTACAACATACCAGTTTGAGGCTGTCCACCTTTGTTCGAAGTTCATTTTCTAGCATAAGAATACTCATTGGTTTCTCTGGCTATCAAGACAAAATTAAATGCTGCAACATTAATCCCGGTTGAAATGTTGATAATCAATCTACAGGTTGATATCAATTTGCTTTGTTTTCTAGGGCTAGGACACAAAGGAAATTGTGAATCAACCTAGGTTAAACCAAAATTATAAACAAAAACCTGAAATCAAATTTTACCGGTAACATAAGCTTACATTGTACATGTATGCATCCTTAGAACAATACTTTTTTTTCCTGTGTTGAGGTATACAATATTGTATAGAAGCCTTTTCTCCATGACCAGCATGTAAATAAGTAAAAAAAATCTTACATACCTTGAAAACTGGAAGCCCCAATTCTCCACTCAACATTTCTAGCTCCTTTGTACAAGTTTCCACATTTGCTTGAAGCGTGCTTTTTAACTCTTCTTCCTCGTTCACCATTTCTTGGAGTAAATTTCGAAGATGATACAACACAGTTTTAGTCCTTTCTTCCTTTTGATCTTCTTGCAAACCAATTTCGCTCCAGATATTCTGTAGTGTCTCCATTGCGTTCTGCAGACATGGTATCACTTCCGATTTGATCATTTGGACGCTCTCTTCAACGTTTGATGTGGAAAGATTTCTATTGTTGCTCCTGTTAGAGCTGAAATAAGAGGAGGTTAGCTTGTAATCAGCTGTCTTTAATATTCTTCACTGGTGCAAAGTGAATGATTTAGCTTACGTGTACGTGTGTAAGGTACAAATTGAACTTTGTCAATTTCCAAAGTAAAAGTAAAAAAATAATTATCAAGTCAGCCACGAAAACCAATTAAAAAAGAACCAGCTTTATCGACATGGATAGAAACAAGTAAAACAGCGTTTAAAAACTTCGATCAAATTGTGCAGCCTGTGAATACAGCCGACAAATTTTGTAACAAATTTGATGGAGGTAGGTATTCGATTGAATTTAAGCTTATTCATCTTAAAGCTTTAGAAGCTAGTTTAAATTGTACTGCAACAAAACAAACAGGTTTGATTACCACCCTTGCTTGAGAAAAACATCCCGAAAACAGAATGGGAAGGAATCGAAAACAAATCACATTGGATTTCATCCGTAAAATCCGACCGGCCGTGGATGCAGTTCTTGCAGTCGTCGAGTCCGCCATCATGACGAAACGACGAGCTGTTGCAAACTCCCGAAAGTTGTGTGTGATTTGCATTCAGGCAAAGTATGGAGGTTTTAAAAATGATATGAAGGAATTCTCTTACCTGTCAACTTCCATTTTTACTTGATAAGTCACTAAAATTTTCTATATTTCTTGTGAGGAAACACGTTACAAAAAAACCTGCATTCTTATGCATTTGAAAACACCCGCAAACGGTCGCATGTATCACGTGGTGTTCTTAGGTTGTTTTCATTGGCTGCTTTCTTGTCTGAAGCAAAACTAATTGCGTGTACATTACCATGAAGTGTCCTATGACATAAAGCAGAAATAAAAAGAAAATTTAAAATTTCTAAAAACATAAATGGGAAATATGAAAAGAAATTAATCACCCTAGAGCTATTCATTGGGAAAAATTATATATGTAATTTGAGGGTAAAATTCAGTTGCCATCATAGAGCGAGAGAAAGACGAGAAGTAGCTTAAAAATGCCACTCGTGAGTCATCGAGGTTTTTAATTCTGCAAATTAAGTTTATGGCTCAGTCAATTCCAAGCCTGCCATCCACCCCCCCTCCCCCGGGCATTTGTCATTTTGATTTGGAAAGGCTGCAAATGCCCCACGTTAGGCCCGGGCGTTTCATACAAAAACTCCAAGGTGGGGCTTTAAAATAGGGTGCAAATGCCCCCACCCGGCACCCTGAGACAACACCAAAATTGTTTTTTCCAGTAAATACTGTCTCCTCGGCAGAGGCTCCCGATGGGTGTCCCAATAATAGGGAGTTTTAGCAATGACGACGGTGACGGCAACGAGAACGTCAAAAAAAAATAAATAAATAAAAGCAACAAGTTTATTGAGCAAAACAATAAGCAAAACAATAAGTTTGAACGCTTTTTTGTACATTTCTTTGCCGTTTTTTTTAGTGCACAATTACGACGTGAAAATGCCTAATTTCACGTTTTATGGACGACGTAAACAAGCGTCGAACGGACTAAATTTTCTTTCCGTTTCTTAACTTGAGTGCGGTCCCCAAAAAATCAACCCCCGGGGAAATTTTCCTACATTAGTTATTTTCAGCGAATGGGAAAATTGCACGACGACGAACTTTTACTACAACTACCGGAATCCTTCAGTTTGTTGTTTTCTTGTGGAAATTAGGACTATTGTTTTTTAAACCTCAGCGGGATTAACAGTCAAATGTCGTCATCGTGCAATTGTCCCACTGGAATAAACGCGACAAAGTTGGAAAAAACGCCAATTCCTTTTAAAAGTGACGTTTTCGCTGCCGTCGCCGTCGTGAATGCTAAAAGTCCCTATTAATAGCAATACCCTTCTGGCACATCTCCCCTGACAATACACGTTAATACTGTAATACCCAGGAGAAATGAAAAACAAAGGTTATGCAAAATTTTGGGGGCAAATAAGGTGCATTATGGGAGATGTGCAAGCAAGTGCCTTATAATCGAAAAATAGAAGGTGCGGGGGGGTCCAGCGCTCCAACCTCTTGGCCACGCTACCTACACATAGGAGGCAAACGTGAACGAGTCTGCAAAATGTCTTACCTATACAACAACCTTAACAACGAGCTTTATTTGCAGGACCGTACAAGTACATACAGTATTGCAAAAGCTATTTATAATTATGTTTTAAGAATAAGTACTAAAATTTAATCACCGACCAATTAAACTGCTTTGTAAATAATTCGTCGCGAAAGTCAAAGCAAGCTGAAATATACTTCATGAATTGTAAATTAGTATAGGTAATAGCATGATTTGGAGTCATATTTGGCATAAATACCACGAGTGATGTTTCGAAATTGTTATAGGTAATTTCACGAGCCATTAGGCGAGTGAAATTTGTGACAATTTTGAAATATCTCGAGTGGTATTTATGCCAAACATCACGTACAAATCATGCTATTATTTGTTTATACTACTACCCGCAAAATGTTTGCAATTTTCACATGTAGGTATTTCAAATTAAGCTGAAATACCACTGCTCTAAGCCAATCAAATTGCAGAAATTTCTCATGTAGTGGTATAATTATAGGTAATAGCATGATTTGTAGTGATATTTGGCGTAAATACCACAAGTGCTATTTCGAAATTGTTATACATAATTTCACGAGCCGTTAGGCGAGTGAAATTTGCGACAATTTTGAAATATCACAAGTGGTATTTATGCCAAATATCACGTACAAATCATGCTATTATTTGTTTATGCTTCTACCAGTAAAAGGTTTGTAATTTTCACACGTAGGTATTTCATATTAACCTGAAATACCACTGCTCTGAGCCAATCAAATTGCGGAAAGGAATAAGATGTGTTCATCAGTTCATTTATCAAAACGTTCACAGGTAACTGGGTAATATTTGGAATCAGAATCTTAACTTTATTGTAAAAATTATTCCTTATCAAAGAGTATCCAGAACAATTAAAAAGAAAGTGAATTTCGTCTTCTATTTGATTGGATCCACAAAAACCTAAAGGCTAATAAGGCTCAGGTTTCGACTGTGTAAGAAGACAAGTAAAGCTAGGGCCAATGTGCTAAAACAGTAACTTTAAGGCGATTGAAAAAAACGACGGTGAATCTCTACACCGTTCAAAAGGAAGAAAAATGCTATGCGATAAAGCATGTTCAAAATGACAACTCTTTTTATTCAAATTTTCATCATTTTCTGCTATTCTATTTCTTTAATTTATTATCGGGAAACCCGACCATTATAATAAGTAAATAAATAATTAGATTAATCTGAAAATAATAAAATATAGCTCGAAGTGTATCTCCGAGAAGGTATTATTAAAATCATCAGAAAAATATCAAATAAAATATTACACAAAACCGTATTTCATACAAATTTACAATACCGTAGGTGGAAAATGGAGTTTCCTTTGGAAATATAAATAGTCTAATTTTTTTCTAAAAAATAAAATAAATAAAATAAATTGTTAAAATCCTAACTAGTGTGAGCATTTAATACAAGTCGGGTGAAAAATCTCAGCCTTTGTCAACTTGTAATTGCAAAAGACTATATGCCAAACCTAAATTACACCCACGCTTCATGCCTAAAGCAAACTTGAATCTAAACTTGCGATGAAATAACCTTAAAATTACCTAAGATGGCTTATTCATGACAATTTTGGTGTGTGTTTAAAACTCGAAACTATCTCGAAATAATTTATTATACAGTTACAAGATAGGAAAAAGATTCAATCCAAAGTTCGGCTTTACGACCGCTGAAAATTACTGAGATGAAATGATTAACTTCCATGGCCGCCAAATGTAGCTTTCATCTTTTTAAAAGCATCGTGAAACTTTCTTGAGCCATGCGATGAAGATAAGTGAAAGTTACTGGCATTCTCTGAAGCAAGGGCGTGAAGATTTTCGTTTTTGCTTTCGCGAATGCGCTGTTTTAGTCTTGCTTTCAAATCCTCATCAACCTGAAAGGCGTACCGCATTTGCTTAAACAATCTAAGTTGATCCACTAAACGAGCCACGGATCTGTAATTGAAAGAAAAGAGAGCAAAATAAATTAAACTAATTTACAGTCATGTTTTATCAATGCAGTCTATCATTTAAGGAAATGGGAAAGGTTCGGGGGGCGGGGGGATGAATAACTTTCTTCCCCTGAAGAGAGGGATATATTAGAAGGAGGGACTTATTTGAGAGCGGGTACAATTGTTTATTGTGCTATACTAGGTGGTTTTAGCAGTTCAGCCGGAGTGTGGACGCAGTACTGAGGTACAATTCACAATTCAAAGACTCATTAATAACTTATAAAGAAAAAACAAAATAAATTTTTGTTTGATGAGGTTCTTTAAATCTGAACACAGCTAAAAATTTACGTCCAATTTTTTAGACCAAAATAACCCCAAATCTAAATATTAGTGCAAGAACGAGTTGATCTATATCAGAGATTTGGAAGCAGTTAAAAAAAGTCGCAGTCGCGTATTATCAAGTTTAAATACCCGCCGACAGTTTTGAAACCTGATCCATACACTCCTGCTCATTTTTTAAACAAATATTCATTAACCATCGTGCTCATTTCATGGTGTTGTTAACGCTGGTCAAATTTTAATTTTCTGACTTTTTCCTTTCAGAGGGAGCAGTGTCGATGGCCAACATATTAACACCGTCTACCTCATTTTGGTCCATTTGTACATGTCGCTAGGCAACGTGAAGCCTCCAAGTTCTTGTTGCTGCACGTGAATTATAAACAATAGGAAGCAAGGAATTGTGGGCTTGTCACGTGAAGCCTCACTTTTCATCAACCAAGAGCTGTCTGTTTTCAACAAAACCTGGCGAGGGAAAAAATAAAACACGACTTTAATGCCATGTTTAAAGAAGATGCTCAATTTACCATTTGTTATGTACTTTGCTGTCCTGAGTATAGAAGCTTTAGGGACAACTACATATATTGCAGCTTAGCCATGATCTTCCGCAAAGAAAATATGTCAGGTTCGATTCTTGTGAACGACCACCACCCGTAAGCGACCACTACGCTTTGCATTTTGGTTGGTCGCTTGGGCGTGGTTCGACTGCATTAACCCCTTGTACACTAAGTTGCTTTTGTAACAAGGGTTTCCTCACCTTAACAGCCTTGAGTTCTTCCAGGACTTCCGTTGTTTTAGTGGGCACTTGCTTCCATACCTACCAAGACAAGAAGCTATCATTTATTAAGTTTGACGAGAATGTTATACTAATGCACAAACTTCAAGCTATTCGTTATAAATGTATTTCTACTACTCAGGGTGTCCAACGAAATTGCTAAATACGGTCTGCAAAATAAACCATACGGCATGTAAGTCTATAACTAGTCCTTATGCTGGCACTCCTCTGAACATCTGTTTTCAAATCAAATTGGAATTGAATACCTTGTAGTCTGAAATGTCATCCGTCTCCTGCTCCTAACCCGTGGGATACGCGTCTCTCCCCCCACCCCGCGCGCCCCTCACAGGTGTAGGGGGAGGAGACGGCTGATATTTCAGACTAAATACCTCGATTCTCGAGGAAAACCGGCCGACTGAAGACAAAACGTACACTTTATCGCTTGGCGTTTAAACAGCTTCATTAGAGAGATTACGATTCACGTTTATGCCAAACGGCAGACGTGAATTTGTACCACGTGACCAAGTTTTCCCCTTATTTTTCGTTTACTCTTTATTGCTTCTACATAAAAATAAGTAGTTTTCTGCCAGTTTTAACCACAGGAATCTTTCGGGACTGTTTTTGTATTCCGAGAAATTCTCAACTGGAGTCTGACGTTTGCCTTTTGCGGTAAACGTGAATCTTAATCTCTCTATTGACTTCTTTAAAACTTGGATTAAGACCTTTGACAAAAATGATTGCAGATCGAGGAAAAAGGATGGCGCTTTTAACGAACTGGCAAGCTTTCAAATTTTTTTGTACGGGATTGAAGACGACCTCCGCAGTTGTACTCCACAATTTTTGACAAAGAATTTGCAAAGCAAGTGCACATGGCCCCTAAAAACGAAGTCTCTCCGTCCCGTCATTAACATATGATTACCACGAATGAATTGTTCGGATCAATTGTTAACTTCTTATTGTGAGTTATTACTATACGATGGACAGTGCGCAACAAATGAGAATATTTGTTTTGAAATTGGAGGGTGAAAGTATCATACTGAACAATAGATAACTTACCGGTAAATGTCTGACAACGAACATTTCTAGAGCGTCAATGATTTGCATACAGGTGCTGTAGTTACGAATCTCGCAGCAGTAACGTGCAGCATTGACGAACTTTGTGATGAGTGCCAGTTGAGCCTATAAAAAAAATAAGACTTAATACACTTCTTAGTCTCCGCGGGGGAGCGTTACGTGACGATACAAAAACGGCTGCAAACACTTTGCTGTCTCTAGTAGAAGCTTTTTGCTCGAGAAAATTGCTTTAACCAAGGTTCCTTTTCTCCACAGTCCCAGCAATTTTTTGAGCCTAAAAAGATATTTTATGTTTGCAACGTCTGCTTCTAAAATTGAAGTTCTAATAGTTTTCATAGCAGTAGTCTTGCAATAGGACAATTGCACGATGACGTCATTTTACTACAACTACCAGAATCCTTGAGTTTGTTGTTTTCTTGTGCAAATTAAGGCTATTGTTTTTTAATCCTCAGCGGGATTGACAAATTTAAATAACAAAGCAAAACCGAAATGAATTCCGGTAGTTGTAGTCAAATAACGTCATCGTGCAATTGTCCTATTAAAGTAAAGTTAACGAGTTATCTCAGCTTCCAAATTTAGAGCTGGTGTTGAAACTTACCGTCCCCAGTTAAACAATTTAATTTATTTCTCTCCAGCCCCTTAACATTTTACTGACCGCCCTCTGATTCCCTCGAGCCTCGCGAGGTTCTGTGATTCACGTATTTCTAGTCTTAACGAAGCATAACATGACAAAAAAACCTCCAAATGGCAGGAATAAAAGCAGTCTGCAAAAAGAAAACATGAGCAGAGGACACCGAGAAAAAAACTGCGGACCGAAATTTTGAGGTGCTGACAATTAAATCACGCTGATTCCATGAACGAGTCAATTCTTCAAGGGAATTCACCTTCACTGAAGATGCGCTGCAGATCTCGACAGCAACCCACAACGACACATCTTGCGCATGCTCCAAGAGTTCCTCTAAAGCACCATCACTGCTAGGCTCACTGACATACAAATTCTGTTCCCATGGGAGGGGTCCCTGGTCGGACCCAGTGAGTTCTGAGATGCGACGACTGCCAGTGCTAAAGCCAAAGATGTTGTCGCGTTCTCTGGAGGGGGACTGGCTTCTACCGACACCAATGCCATACGCGCGGGAATTTAAGAAATGAATTGGGTGAATACGAAAGAACAAATCCTGAAAGACAACACAAAACAGATGAGCGGTTTTACTTAAGGACAGAACACTGTATCTATTGATAAATGCCTACAGCTAGTCTTGCGTTTATCTTACGCATAGTTAAAAGAGAAGTGGCGGTCATTAAATTGAGTGAAACATAACAATAACTGCTTAAAGCACTTAGTATTAGAAGGTATAAATTACGCAGCAAATAAAGAAAAAGTTAGGACAGACACGTTTGAAGAAGATTAATGAGAATTGCAATTGTGGTTTGTAGGAACTTCATTACCTATTAAACAGTTTTTTAAAGTTTATTTTTGTTGTTTGCAATGTTTGTTAATTTTTAAACTAAACTAGTGAGTACCACTATACAAACCGACTGATTTCAAGTAATTATCATGGGGCAGAGGGAATCGATCGTTCTCTTGGCTAATTCACTATCTCAACCTTATAGAATGCTCATGTGTAGCCAGGATGCACTTCTCTAATTTTTCGACTAATTGCAGTATTCACTAAATGCAGTGATAAATGTTACCTGTTGAATCAGTGTAAGCTGTTCGGCTAGGATTCTTGATGAGTGGTCCAAAACGGACAGTGCCTTTAGGTAAAGAGTGGCTTTGTATGTGGTCTCCTTTTCGGGTGTGGCTCTTCTGAAGCACTGAACTGGTGATTTGGCTTTTCGGCTGCCTGAAGGCTAAAGAAGAAGAGCAAATTTGTACTTCTCTTTGGATGTTCACCTTCTTTTTCCAAGATTTAATTATGAATACATTTAAAAAAAGCACTTTTTTGAGTGTCAATGTATTTAACACGAAAGTACTAACTGGGGACACTATTTTACGTCTGCTACTTTACGTGGTCATCCAAGCCACGCGAAGGTCTCGTCGTTTGCAAGGCAAAGGTAGTATCTTCATTTCTCAGTTATTTTAAGACCCTGAGTATTGGTCTGGCCCCGGGAATCGAACCCGCGACTTCCCGCTCTACAGTTACAGTCAAACGCTCCATCAACTTAGCTAATCTTGCTGCGGTTGATGTTATACGATATGATCATTTTCAAATTGTTATAGACGGCATCTCGCCGGAAATCTCGTATTTTTACGTGTGCCGTTAGGACATTGCATTAGAACTGCTTTGCTATTTTGCAAAGAAGGTACGGGGGTAGAGGTGAGTCGAAAATCAGTAAAAACAAAGCTATATAACCTAGAGAGATAAACCAAAGGCTAGAAAAAAAATTTCAGCTATAACGGAAAGTTTGATGTAGGTCACAAATGAAATGAGGAAAACAGGCAGCCATTGACGAACGCTCATACTTACAACACCAAAATTGTTCCCTAAACTATGATTACATGTAGACACGATTGGGGTGTGTTCTTCCTCTCCGAGAGGAATAAAGTTCCTTTCGGGGGGGGGGGGGGGGGGGGGGGGGGGGGGGGGGGGG